>WTSP01020087.1:3398-45072 GCA_025331215.1 Actenoides lindsayi
GGTGCGTGCGTTCCCCGCGCGCTCTCTGCCCCCCCCCGCCCCCCCCCCCCCCCCCCCATGGTACAGTTTGCAGTTTTGCCCTCGCTACTTTACCTGTTTCATTTTGTTGAAAGAACCACAGGCAAGTAAGTGAATGGCATTTCCCCCTTCGTGCTTCCCTGAAAAATAGCCCAAACACCCCCCCTACCCCCTCAAAATAGTTCTTCTGCTGGGATGAAGATCCTTAGCCTTTCCGCTGACCTTACGGGGACAGGATCTTGTGATCCTCCCAGGGAAGAGGAGGTTGAGTTTGTCAGTTTATCTACTGGTGCAGAGTTCCTTGCAATAAGCATCTTTATGTTAAGTTAGGCAATTGCACAAGTCTTCTATAATGCAGCATTAGGGAACAGTCCCTAAGGAAAACTGACATTTTTCCTCCCACCCTTGTTAAATGCCAGTTTAAAGCTATTGATTTCCTTCCCCTAGAAAAAGAAAAGTTAACTCTCATCATGCTTCTCCTCTCTTTCTTTTTACCCTGCGTCTTCATCATTTTATCTCTGCAAAATTCTGAAAGGGTTGCTGCGAGGAGGAAGGGTAGTGTGGTAAGTGTATTTCCTAAAGCTTTTGGCCTTTCAAGGTTTCTCTTATGGTAAGGTTGAACTGTGCTGATGACTTGGATTGAGGCGACAGGGGAGTAGTGTGCAATACTTTCTGCTTCCGATAGCTCTTTGTTGATCTAAGAGAGAGCACTTAGAGAGTGGTAGGTCATTTATGTGATTATGAAGAGCACTTGGTTCTCTCTTATTCAAGATGGAAAAATAATAGTTTTTGAATAAGAGGTCGCTGTCAAGATGACACTGAATGTGACTTCTCTTTCCTCTTCATTCCCTCCCCCACTAGAAGAAAAGTGGCGCTGGAACTGCTCAGGATAGGGTTGGATTTTTCCAGCTCCATGTGACTTTCTCTTTTCTTCTGTTCTTTGTTCATTTTATTCCTCACCATTTCCTCTGTGTGTAATGTTTATACTTCTTGATGGTGTCTGGATATTTATGGTAACTAGAAATTTAAAAATAAATGTAATGCATGTATGGCTCTATGTGTTGCTTTAAGTCTCTTTTTTCCACTTTGCAGAATTAAGCTGCAAATGTGTGATGTGGTATCTGCTTGGGTGACAGATGTCCATTCCTGAATGATGCTGTGTTCCCTTTGTGCTTTATTTATGGAGTGATTTGCTTCTAAAATAATCTCTTAATCTTTTCCAAACTACATTTCTGTATGTGCTCTTTTTACATATGCCATCATTTAGGGTAACAGACTAAAAACTGAAATTACTCCTAAAAGCTTTGTTTCTAAAGCTAATAATAGTGATATAACACTGTCATTTCTGGTTTGATGTGTCCTTTCAGAACTGGGTTAAGTGTGCAGTTTGGTTTTGCTCTGGTGGTTTTTTTCTGTATTTGTTTCCTGTAGTACTGCTGTAATGAAATTGTATTTTAATTTCATTCACTTATCAAATGAAAAGACAACACTAATTTGCCCTTTTTTTTTGTTAGGATTGCTTTTATACCTCAGAAAAGGAGCTGTATCCCCAAATTGGGATGTGATTGCTCGGAATATAGACTATAATAATGTATTCTATGACAATAATTAACTGTTAATCTAGGGTTAATTTATTTAAACCAGTGCTGAACATCAGTAAACACTCTAGTTCATCATAAATTTCCTTTTAGTAAACTTTACTTTAGTAAACATGGTTTCATCTTGGGGAAGGCCTGATCAGTGGAATATGTATAATTCCTTACAGCAGGAAAACCTTTTTAGATTCTCTTTGCAGTCTAAAATTAAGTCTGTATAAAGTGTGTTGAGTTTCTCTGGTGTTTACCTGTTGACATATTAAAAAGAACTCAACTGGAATTTTTAAATTCCGGGTTTTTTACAACCAAAGATGTTATGGAGATGGTTTGGGGAAGGGAAAGCAAGCAAGCACTGGAATATTTTCTTTTATTTATTTAGTTTGTTTGTTTGCTTCTTTAACGTGAGTATTAGCAATGAAAAATAATTTGCATTTCTGATTAAGACACCTCAAAGCTAAATAGGTATCCATGATTTTTAAGTCAACCATCTGAAAATCACAGAGAATTGTGTGCAAGCCTGAAAAAGCATAATGATGCCAGTTGATCTTCGATTACCAGACTGTGGAAACTTCTGAAAGTTGGACTTGGCTTCTCATAGAAAGTAACCTCCCTTAACTTTGGTCTTGGATTTAGAATTTTTTGGACAGTAGTATTCCATGGGTTTTTTAAATTACATGTAAAAGCTCAGGGTCAGTCCTAAGTACAGGCGATAAGTATTGAGCAATCACCACTGAACAAAAGCTATAGTTCTGGCTCTATTAACTGAACTCTTCCTGAAGGCGCTTGCTGTGCTGTGGCCCCCAAAGTCCGCAGCTTTTTTGGACATCTGCTCAATTCCTCTTACGACCTCACTTTACAGAAACTTGGCCTTGTTCCTTCAGCGGCCGCTTGAGTTGTTTGATGCTGGAGTGGGACTGTATTAATGTTGCAGTTCGTATCGGGAGCTTTTGAAGCAACTCTCCCAGTTGAGCCCCGTTGCCATACTTTGATTCACATTACCCAGCAGGCAGGGAGCAAGCTGGATTCCTTTTGGATGAAACAAACCTGAAAAATATGCCCCAGGAGCCTGCCTGATGCAGTCCAGCTGCTAGTGGGTACTGGGTCCCTGGGCTAGCCCGAAGGACAGCCCTCCAGCAGGGCTACGGCACGGGTGTTGGGGGCTCCGCATCAAGTCTCCGGCCCACGCCAGCTCCCGTGGAGCCTCACCGCTGGCTCTGGCAGGCGGAGCCTTCCCCTTCAATGCGAGATGCTGCTGGGCCGCATCTGGATGTTTTACATAAGGTCTGGATCCAAAGTCCTTTGAAGTCTTTGAATGACTTCCATTGACTTTAATAGGCTTTGTGGCAGGCCCTAATGATTTGGTTGTGATCTGAAAAGAGATGTTCAGAGATTTTTCTATAATGAGAAAATGTTACCTTCTAAAGAACTGAGTTCAAATAGTCTGATCAGTTCTCAAGTGGAAGTGAGCTTCTTGCTATCTCCTGGAATCCTTTTGTCCCTGTCAAAAAATGTCAGAAAATTAGTACTTGTTGCTCAAATAAGGTCCAAGGTTGAAATTAGCAGAGGAGTTTTGGGTCATGGATTGAACTACGCTGACAAGCAGCAGAGAGATTTGCACAATGCAGCTGCCTGCCTCTAAAAATGGTGAGCTAAGCCCCTTGTTCTAACCAACAGTTGCTTTACTCACAGTTTTGAAGTAAAAAAGCAGGAGAGAGAAAGGAAAAATTCAACTTAATGTTCATTCATACTAATATTGTTCTGTGATGAATGATGCCGTAGGTCTAAAACCAGTACTAATTAAAAAAATATCTCCTTCGTTTTTAAAGGTAAGGATGGAATAGAAGGCATTTCAGTGTCCTTTTAATTGAATAACAAAACCGTCAAATCTTTTCATTTCCTTGTATGTCACATTCCATTCAGAATTTTCTTTCTCCATCAGAAAAGTTTATCGAATTGGGGGTTTTGGTGTGCAATTACTTTTTTTTTTTTTTTTAAGCCACGTAAGGTGGTGTTTGATAAGTATCTGGGAAAGCTTTCCTTTTCCCACTTCTTCTGAATCCTTTCGTGTGAGGTAGGCAGTCAGCTTATTGCTTCAACAAATTAATGTGGGCCGGTTGGATCTATAGAACTTCTGCTTCTTTGTTTACTCTAGTATTATGTTTACTTAGTCATCTCTTCCCTAAATCACAAAATTCTGTACACATTTTTTTTATTTCTCAAACAGATGTATACTATAATAACAGTCTAGGAACAATGTGTAGCTTCATTTCATGGTTTCATCCCCTGCATTGGGCGCGGGGATCTAGTAGAACGTGCATTTACAATTCTATGTAATTGCCTGTGTTTTCCTGTAATGGTTTGTCTTAATATATTTATTTGTACGTGTGCATGGCAGAATTCCTCTGAATTTGCACTGGGACTGTTTGATCACTGTTACTCTTGTTTTACATCTGTGTAATTACTTTGAAATCATCGAACTTCTGCAGATAGAGAATTGCACTAGTGGTGAATTAGGGTCACTCTTTTGATGGTGCTTTTTATTCCAGTTGAAATACTCTACTGGCCCAGGTGAGGATGAAATATCCCATGCTGCAAGACACCTTACTGATTAGGTTCATGCTGCTTATCTGTCATCACTTCCATTCTTAGAAGCTCTATTTAATGCAGTTATTTCTGTGTGTCTGGGAAATGCAAAGGGTGGGGAGAAAAGTTAAAATCAAAATTCCTCGATTTTCTAGTATTTACTAGAAATACTTTGGCTATGGGTTGTAGCTGAACAAAGTGGTCTGGGAGGGGTCTCACACTCTTATTTTCGGTAAAGGCATTATTCAGTCCTTCATCTTCAAGTGCATTAGCTTTAATAAAAGAAAAGAAGCAGATACCTTCTTTAGACTCTACTCATTTTTCTCATCTGTTCTGAAGCAATGAATTAGCCTGTTAAAATGAAAGCACAGACTAGTGTTACCAGAAAGTGGTTTGCGTTATCATAAGGTGGAGGGTGGCGTTCAGAATAAATAAATAAAATGCATGGCCAAGACACGCTTGCAGTTGTGTCTCCATCAGCTGTTCACAATCCCTGCGTTCCTCTCATCTCTGAAATCCAGACCTTGGAGATGATGGAAGGAGACTAGCTGATAGCCCTCAAAGAAGCCAACCCCGTGTACCGTCCTTTTGTTTCATTTTCAAAAACTCCTCTATCAGAGGGAAGCAGTTGCAGAGCTTGCATGCTGTGATGCAGATCCGGAGGACGTTGTTTGATGATCTGGAGGACGCTGTTTGATGCCGGGGCCTGGTGTTGCCATGGTCTCGGCTGCGTGGCTCATTCACTCGTTCCGGGACCTCTGGCTTCCCTGGCTGCGAGTTGTCCCCGGGAGCCCGTGGCTGGCAGGGATGCTGCCCCACCGCTGAATCAGCTCCCCCCCTCCCATCCCTTCAAGATTAGGAAAGCAGGTGTTAAGTCTCATTTTGAGAATTTATTGTTATCTGTTGCTGACGCTTTAGAGACCACTCTGCTTACCCGCCTAATAGCCAAATGCAAGCTAATAGTCTGTACAGGCCATTGAAGCCTAAAATCCTGCTAATTCCTTCCTCTAATGAAAAATCCCTGATCTCTGTATGTGCCTTGACTACGGAAGGGCTAATTATGAAATTCATTGTAAGGAAAATTTCAAACTCATGATTTCTGTGCCTGGGATTTGTAAATAAATAATGCATCTGCGTGTGTACTGCGTGCAAAGTATAGCTTTCATATGTAAAGTTAAATATCCCTGAAGAAATTTAGTTAAAATAGATGGGATTGTAAAACATTTCTTTTGCTCAGTGGATTAATCGCTCGTAATTTAGGGAATATGTTGTTTGTTCTGTATGAAAGGTCGTTCGTTTTAACCCTTAGGAGAGACATCGTAGGTTGTGCTGGTGAGTAAATTTGTTCATAGCTTTGAAGAAAGAAGCTTCTTCATGCTGCAGAGCAGGAGGTGGGATTCTGTACTGGGTCCTGAGGGCCCCTGCACTGGGGCCTGGAGAGCCTCCTACACTACCCAGCAGGTGATTCAGAGGCAGGGTTACCGTTCCATGCCTTGAAATGTTTGGGGATGGTTCTTTGGGTTTGAAGAATGCTTGTAAGAAACAAGCCTGGTGATCTTTTCATTTCAAATTTAAATAAAATAAAAAAAAAAAAAAAAAAAAAGGAAGATATCTAAGCAACCGAAGTATTGGGGTAGAGATGTTGCATAAATTATAATGAGCACCAGAGGACACAGGATGTGTTCATTCCCAAGCTGCATGATTATTTCGTGTTGTGAAGGGTTAGCTTTTCAATTGCAAAGCTTAATCACTTTTCAAATGAATATTTCATAACAGTTATTTTTTCATCAAATATACAACGGCATGCTTATTTTGTGCCTCATGTGGTAGACATTAGTTTTCAGCAGCTTTAAATTCCTTTTATTTCCCCTCATCTCCTATTCTTGTTTTCAGCCGTGGATAGGCAAGAAAATACTTGCGAATGCTTCCTGATGAGTGGCTAAGCTTGCGGCTGAGAGCTAGGAAGAACCCAGAAGTTTTAGTAAAATTAGTCCCAAATTCTTAAAACATTCTAATTTATGTCATGCTGAGTGCAGCTTACGTGACTGATTTAAAATATTTTAAACTTAATTTAAAATGAAAACACAACTGTTTGAGACCTCTGCCACTACTAGTAAACCCTGTTTAGTGATACAGCACAGCTGTAGTGCTCTCTTATTACTTACTGTTCCTGGATGATGGAAGTTATCATTAAAATGCAAGCTTATTATAGCTTCTTTTTGCTAGAAGAGTTGGACAAGGGGGGGTCTATATAGTTGTATATATACACCTCCATAGTGATTTGTATATGTATTTGACAATTGCCCTGGTTTAAGGTAAATTTTGGGTAGCAACAAGGTGGTGCGATTGCCCTGTTGCGTATCCTTCAGACCCTGAACAGGGGGAGTTTCTATAGCACTGCTCAGCTGGCTCGTGCTTGCTTCCGGGATCTCTTGAGTGCTTTGGCAGGAGGATGAAAATTAAACAAACTTGGAGGTTTTGAATGATATTAATGGGCCAAACTAGCCTGAAAATAAAAGTGCAAAGCTGACCTTAAGGCACCCTCACTTCTTTTCTGTTCTTTTATTCAAGAACTCCTTTAGTATACTCACCTGTCCAGTCTATTCAAAATTAAAATGTATTTTTCTTTGAAGTACGCAATGAAAGAAATATTTAGAGAAATTTCAAGTGATGTTTTGACTAGACAGACTACTTATTTTTCTTGTGTAGTCATTTTGTTCTTGCACTTTATAATATATTTCCTAGTGCACTTTGAAGCCTACAGAATATAGTATTTACCTTTTTTCCTTCAAAACAAAAATAAAATAAAATAAAAAAAAAATCTCTAAAAGTCATGCAATCACATATATCAGACACAAGATGGTCTGGAATTGAGAGTAGTGCAGTGCACTGTGCCTGCACTGACGTATGCTGAACCAGTGGTAGGAATGTAAAAGGTGTGCACAATGGATGCCCCTTCTAGAAGCATATTTTAGGGGATTTTTTCCAGCCATATACTGGTCCACATTGGACAGCAGTGTTCAAATTTAAGCACACTCAAATCTTGGGAAGGCTTTTTAATGGTAATTACATCAAAGAGTTATCTGGTGTGTTTGCCCTCTTTTCCTTTCACATGTAGTGATGCCGTATTTGGCAGGGTGACCTACGTGTTTGTGTGGATTTTAATAAAGTAGAGGATCTTTGAGCTCTTTGTGACACAGTTGCTCTTGACTTGTGTTCCGAAGTGCAAGTCACTTTCTCCTGTCTTTTGTCCACACAGTTGAACTTGACTGTGGGACCATTAAAAAGTAGTGGTTTGGGGTTTTTTATGTTGTTCAATTTACGGTTAATATAGAAACCCAGGAATGATTGGATACTTTCTGGACAGCATGAAGTCCATAGTGTTAAACCTCATTATTATATGCCTGCTTAGAAATTTTTTCTTTCTCTGATTTACAGACTATTTTGTAACAGCTACTTGACTTGTTTTTCTATATGTGTATGAAAAACAGTATTTTATATGCTAAAGCTACTTATGAGCTATCATTTTTTTCCTATATGTTATGCCCTCCAGCTCTTTGGATTTAATTTATTTTGTTTTTTACACTTTTACAGTTATTTTTAAAATCTGTGATTGTTTGTACACTTAAACAGTTTCTGAACGTGAAATACAGAGAGCTCTCAGATGCCTTGAACGCAAACACTTTTCCAGTCAAGCACATAGATATGTGACAAAGGCTTGGTAAGAAGTTGAAGGAATAATTCCTGTGTGGTTGGTGGTCATAAGCTGCAAGCCTGTAACACACCATTAGTGTACACTGTCATGTGGGTAATCCAGGTTCCTTCAGAATTTCAGGTTCTTTAGTGTATAAAATGATCTGCAGGAATAGTTGCCTTGCTCCTCAGAATTTGGTAGTGTTGGGTTGCTGCTATTAGTACTCTGATGATATAAACAAAATAGAGTTAATCTATATGACCTAAGAGGGAGGGAGCCGACCTCACAAACATCAGCGAATTTCATCTCACAACAGTCTTGGGAGGTGGGAAGTTGTATTATTACTATCCCTGCTGAGTATCTATGGCACAGAAAGATTAATTGATGTGCCCAAGGTCTCAGAGGAAGTGAGAGGCGAAGATGGAATTGCATCCAGACATTCTGTGTCCCGATCAGATGCCTTAATCACCGGACCGTTATCCTGTAACATTTGTGATTTTGTTTGCTTAACTAGGTCCTCTTTGTGTGGTGTCTTAAAAGCCTGACTTTGCCTTTTTACAATCCTTACCTAGTGTGCCTTTTGTCCTAAAGAGAAACTTGGTGAAAAGGATTTTCAGGGACTTCAGGTTTAAGTGCCATCTGTTCTTTCATATATATTAATTCTCAGATTATAGATAGTTGTGCTTTGTTTCATCAAGTAAATCAGAATGCTGAAAATGCAATATAAGCAAAACATTGTTTTGGGTTTTTTAATTAATATATTTCCCCCCAATGTTTTTGTGGGAGAGAATTCATCACAATAAAGGATTAAACTGTCAAAAGAATATTAGCTGTTAGTGGTGTGTTGATTCATTATATGCCTTCACGTGTTTGGAGTCATTGTGCTCCACAGCGAGCAGGAGATGGGGCTGTCCAGGGGGAGCACCACAGTGACCATTAGCAGTTGATTAAAAGGGAACTATATGCAGTGAGGAACTGCTCATAAATTACGTCCTTCCAGCTGGAGTTTATCTGCGTAAAAGGAGCTGCCAGCATCCTTATTCATTTGGCATCCGAAAACATGCGCGTAGTCAAAAAGCATTAGGTAGCAGTTTGTAACAGATGTCTCCACACACTTGCCTTGTACATGCTACAGGTATGTAGACTACGTGTGGGGGGACTTGGAACCACCATGAGCCCTGTGACAGAAGAGGACACAGAGCAGCTGGTGGGGCTGGCCCAGGTGCTGGCCTGCCCCCGAGGTCCGACTGCTTGTAGGAATGTACGGGAAGTTCAGTCTTTTCTGTCCAGACAGTGAGTGATTTGGCTACGGGGAAATCTGCATTCAGTCTTTGCAGCTTGTGGTCAAAGTGGGTTTTCAATCACTAGCCCAAGGCACGCACTTAATATATAGAGTACCTTGATGTGGTGCCCTGCTTTGCCGCAGACAATGTTTGAACCTCAAAGACATCTCCTAGCTCTATAGATGTTAGAGAACAATAATATTGAATGATTTTTTTTTCCCCTTCATTCAGTATTTATATTCAGTTTCTCTTTACACTAAAAAGAAAGTACTGAAAAGTTACATGAAGTGAATTCAAGTCAAAGGTGTTTAACGTATGTGAAGGAAATGAAGCTTAGATTTCAAGCAGTGATCAATGAAGTATAGTATTGTATGATCATTACCGAGCAATAAAGAAGGAAAGGAATTATCACAAGGATGTATATGTCATTCATCATACCCTTTTAATGCCTCTTTTTCTTGCTTGCTTTCTTTTTATTGTCTCCTGTGTTTTATATTCTTTGATCCTATATATGGGAACGAGGTTCCCTCCTCCCTTCTGACATTTTCACCTACTGTTATACAATGCCAGCTTAGACAAGTACTTCAGGGGAAGAAAGTCTATATACTCTGTGCTTTAAAACTTTGATTAGAATTAAAATACCTTGTGCGTCAGGTTTTTCAGACATCGTGAGAAATACTGCTATGTCGTGCTTATTCTGAGCACTGCCAGGATGTCAGCGGCAGGGCTGAAAAACAAATGTATTGAAAACTGGAATAAATCGTCAGCATTGTATTTTTTTTGCTCTAGATTTGCTCTAAGTGAAAAATTTCATAGTATCAAAACATACTGTGCCTTACTACAGGAGGGCAACGGTGGAAACAACCAGGGTTTCTATAATTCTGTTTAATTTGTGCCCTTATCAGTGACCAAGATTGCCAAATGTTTATCCCTGTATATCATACAAAAGTAATTAGCCGCCTGTGAGTAGATGTGCTTGTAAAGAGGCTTGAGAGCCTGAGATGAAAGAAGCAACACTATAAACATCCTCTTACAGCCTCTCGGGCCAACCTTCCCTGAATATTGGCACACTTTGCTCAGATCTGATGTCGGTGTTGTCCAGTGAAACTGGATATCCCTCCCTGAATATTGACAGTCATTCTGCAGAAGCATTGTGGTTAATAACAATAATAATCAGTTTAGGGCTTGCATTATAACCTTAAGCAATGTGAACTGAAATGTAAATTATTAAAGTTACTGTTTGACAGTGAGCAAATGCACAGGCCTGTTCTCAGAAGGAAGGGTGACTCAGCCATATTCTTGAACTGATGTAGTGAGCTTCAGTGACATTCTAAGATTTGACAGCAGGTCTATTAAGGAGAAAAAATAGTAATTTATAATTTCTGGGATAAATTAGTATATAGTATTATACCCTAGAAGTTGGTTGTTTGGGGTTTTTTTTGTGGTAAATAGCATTTAAAAGATATTTACAGCGTATTTTCAACTGAACAGAACTTTAAGAAATCCGCCTTAAAATGTTCTTAATTAAGATGCAAATAAATTTATCTCAGTGCACTGTATAGATATTAATCAGCGTAGGTGGAAAATGGGAACATACATGATTAGCGATAGTATTTTACCTTCGCACCTTGAAAACAGCTTAAAATGAAACACTCTTAAATCCCTTGTCACCCCCAAACAATGTAACACACCATTTTGACTCTCTAATTACCAAGCTTAATTTGTTAATTTCAAAGGGGAGCACAGCAGCCTATAAAGGCTCGCAGAACTCTTTTGAAAAGAGCAATGTGGTATAATTAAAATGATCAAGTGGATCTAATTCCTGTTGGGAGGGGGGGAGATGTCTTCCCTCGTAAGGTTACTTCAAATTGAATTGGAGTTGGCATATATAGCCTTTAATGAGGTAACATCCCCAGATAAAACATCTGACTTGCTGTTTATTTTAGTCTACATTTATTTGCAGGCTTTTATAGTAAGAGAGCTCGGTCTAATGGTCCTGCTAACCTGAGTGCTGCTTCCAGCGTAGCAACTGGCCTGCTGCACGGCTTTGGGAGAGCATTACAGGCTCGATGGTGAAATTGGTTTATGTACGTTTCTGATGCATCCATCCACACGGACAATTACGCTCAAGAAAAAGAAAAATGGAGGAGGCATGCTCCTTGTATCCCTTTCCATGGATAGTGGTGGTGAAAGCATTAGAGAGGCCGTTTCCTTCCACTCTTTGCCTCCATGGGGTAGCTGTATCCGAGCCAGAGTTAAGTTTGGACAGAATTTTCCTAGTAAATATTTTCCAGCCGTATTTTTCTAGGCTAATACAGATGTGATTTCCCAGCGGATACCCATCTTCCAAAATGTTCATTTAGGGGCTGATAGTCCCTGGCTAGGGGGTGGGGTTTTGGGGTGGGTTTCCTTATTTGTTGTTTTTTGTGAAGTGAAGGGGTGTTGCTTGCTTTCATTTAGTGTGTGCCCCCCCCCCCCCTCCCCCCCCCACCTTAGGTTAATTAGTAAGCATCATTCTGGGCTTTGAACGCCTGTATGAACATAGCTCTGTCTCTTCTATGTTAAAAAGATAAATACCTAATCTGGATAACTTCCTAATCAACACACTTTAGGTTGACTACAGTAGGAGATTTCTGTTTTGTTTTAACTCTTCTGGGTGTTTTATCTTATAAAGCCCTGTAATAATAAAGCCATATGAATCTTCAGCTTATTATTCGTATTCCTCAGTGTGCCACAAAGGAGGCATTACAGAGACTTGCATTTTAAAATAAAATGTTCCGTGAAGAGGATGAAGTTTCTCTAGCAAAGAGTCTTGATGGTGAATACACATGGCAGGAGGACGAAGGAGGGAAGGGCTAGCCTAGGGATGAAGTTTGAGGGTAGCAGTGCAGCTCTCCTTTTGTTTCTGAGCAAACCTTTATGCTTTCGCCCCCGCCCTGTTTTGGCCCCTCTCCTGGTAGAGTGGGTAGGCTGTAATTAATAGATATTTGAGCTCAGAGGAGACAGAAGGGAGTGCCTGACAGGTGCTTCTCTTCTTAGCTCAGTGGTGGTTTTGTACAGAAAGGCAGTACTGATTCTGTGACCAGTTGGTATCACCTGGGAGAGCAGAGGTTAATGTTTCAGAGGAAGAGGAAAAGCTGTTTGTATGCAAGTGACATTGAAAGGAGATATGAATATTTTAATACCTGTGGTCAAGGCCAGTGGGTTGTACTACACACACATGTTCCATTTTGGCTGGACCCCTTCTGAGTGCCAGTTGTCAGGAGTGTGGAAACGTAGCAGAGGTCTACATTAACAAGTACATTATAATGCTTCTTTCTTCCCACTCTCATGTATGCAGTAAAAGTTTTTCTAAAAGAAAGGGTCAGAAAGAATTTGGTAACGATACACAGCCTCTTACCGTAATCATCTTAGCAAGCCATTGTCGCCTGTGATGTTTAATGTGATTGTAAACTAACAGTGTATTTTTTGTGCAGATCAGCAAATGCACATCAGAATTACCAGCATCTGTAAAGGTTTTAGTATTGTTCCTAATGTATTTTTGCTTCTGTTGATCTTGAGTGATGTTAGCAGCATTTACAACAGAAAACAAACCAAGAGTAAGCATGAAAAGGAACCCTCCTGCTTATGTGGTGGTTTGGTTTTGTTTTGTTTTTTTCTTGGCTTGCTTTTATCGTATCACACTCAAGAAAGACACAGTTAAAGACATGGTGATTCTGTCTCCAGCGTCCTGAAATAATTACTTTCCCACTACTCAGAAAAAAGCTGAAATAGGTAGCTGTAGTAAAACAAAAGTAAGGGAGGAGGATATTAGTAAACATTTCTAATATTCTAGTCCTGCACCCACCAGCTGTTTATTAGAAGCCTTTGATGTCCAATGCTTCCAAATTATTCATATCAAATGTTTGCAAAGAAAGGAAGCACAGTTGGATGGAGATAGAAAGTGCAAATTATGGAACAAAAGTATAAAATATCTCTGTATAATTCAGTAGATATAATATTCAGTGGATTTATAATTCAGCTGTAGATCTATAATTCAGTGCAATGTAATTATTTTGTGCGCTCTGAATTTTTTCCTCTTTCTTTTTGTGCACAATTTGATGTAAGTAATAGCAAGGATAATGTTCACAACTCTGCATCTGAACGGTGTAAAGCACGTGCTTGTCGATAGGAAAAATGCCGTGTAAAACAAGTGGATTGCACTAACATTTGAAATATTTTTGTTTGTTTGTTTTCTGTTTCTTTAACATGTCTAGCAACTACTGAGCCAAGTATGTAGAAGCCTTTACCCTCCTAGGTCAGATTCCAGCAAAGCCGTGTTGCTTTTATAGAATAATGCCATACGGCAAACTGACTCAGCTTTAAGCACTGCATATGGTCCCGAGGGGAGAAATTACCCATCCAAATGACGGGTGGATGGCAGGCAGGCAAGTTAGGATGTAGCTGCAGTGTGCTCATATTCTGTTTCACTAGGGCTGCAAACATTCAAAATAGCTGCTTGGTGTATTTGAATTTGATCCTCATAACAGTAAGGAGCATGAGGGGATTGGAAATAAAATAAGAACAATAGCTATTTCTCTTTATGCTGCTTCTGTAAAGTACTTCTGATACATTGAAGGGAATTAATGTCTTTTGGCATGGTTTATTTCATTTTCCAGAGTGGATCTGGTAAGTGAATGAGAATCAAATACAATTATAATAGCCCATTTCTCTTTCCTAAATAAAGTTTGGTATGCTCATATTAACTCGTATGTCAGTAGTTGCTTAGTTCACATGAGTAAAAGTCAGTTTATAATAGCTAGGAATTTGACTTTATTGGAGGTTTTCTTGGGAACCTACAGCCATAAAGAATCCTGGTTGGATTTCAGTCCACATTAAATGAGTAGAATAGCAGAAAGTGAATTTACACATTCTGTGCTTTGAAAGAAACAAGAAGTAAATATCAAGTGCTAAGTGAAGTGTTCCAAAACAGAAAGAACATTGTTGGGGGGGGGGGAACCAACATCCATTTTGTTAATTTGACAATTCTTTAACATATACTGTCACTGCCATTAAATTTGAGTAAAATCTGTAATGTTGTTTGATAAATTCATTAGCTGCAATGTATTAGTGGTAGCTGCCCAGTAGTCTTGCAGTGCTCAAACAGTATCACTTGTCTGACCTGTTTGGGTTTTGTGTGGTGGTTTGGCTTTGTTTTGTTTTTAACATAACTGTGCAACCTTCTTACTGTACAATTACAATTTGGGTGAGTTAACGAGATGCTTATTAGTTGTTGTCTAAAGGAAATTATGCTTAAGTGAGCGGCAGAGTCAGTGCAGTCGCTGGAGGACTGAGGCTGGAGTCAGGGTGTTCAGGAGAGAGCTGAGACTTCGCATGTGAAGAAAGCAATGAAGTTCTTCCAGGAGGGCTGCTGAAATTTGAGAGGTTCAATGGTGGCACTGTGATTTGCTCTCCTCCATCTAATCTCGGTGGTTTTTCTCTCCCTGGCTGGTCCTTTGCAGCCATCTGTGGACCAGGGTGCAGGAATCCTGCTCCTCAGTGCTGAGGTCTGAGAGTCACCAGCTCTCCAGCACTCCTGCTAAGGTGCATCCGTGCCTCATTCTTGTGGCAAATCCTCATGAAGCCATGTGATAGACTGTGCCATGTTTCCTCCTGTCACAGGTATGACCAAGTCTTTCAAGTAATCTTTGCTTTGAAGAGCAGTTTGTTGAAGAATTGATATGCTGCTTTGTTTTGCTCACATGCATTTAATTTCCTGCACATCCAGTCTTGATTTTTATAACCAGGCATAATGACAAATTAAACCCGTGAGTTCAATTGCATGTATAGCAGTGTTGACTAGGAAAGAGATTGTGCCCCTGTCCTCGGCACTGGTGAGGCCACACCTAGAATACTGGGTTCAGTTTTGGGCCCCTCACTACAAGAAGGACATTGAGGTACTGAAACAAAGCAAAGAAGGGCAATGAAGCTGGTGAAGGGTCTTGAGAACCAGTCTTATGAGGAGTGGCTGAGGAAACGGGTTGTTTAGCCCGGAGAAAAGGAGGCTCTGGGGAGACCTTATTGCTCTCTACAACTACCTGAAAGGAGGTTGTAGCAAGATGGAGGTCGGTGTCTTCTTGCAAGTAACAGGCAATAGGACAAGAGGAAACAGCCTCAAGTTGCACCAGGGGAGGTTTAGGTTGGACATTAAAAAATACTTCTTCAGTGAAGGGGTTGTGAAACATTGGAAAGGGCTGCCCAGGGAAATGGTGGAGTCACCATCACTGGAAGTATTTAAAAGATGTGGAGATGTGCCACTTGGGGATGTGGTTTAGTAGTGCCTTGGCAGTGCTGGGTTAATGTTTAGACTTGATGATCTTGAAGGTCTCTTCCAACCAAAATGATTCTATTATTCTATGAAATTGATCTAATTGAAAAAATACTGCACATTTGGACCAGCTTTCTCAGTTTTCACTGTTCGTTAAGGTAGCAACCTTTTTCCCAAATGTCATATGCTATGTTTCCAATGAAATGAGCAAAATTCTGAAATAACACTATCATATGTAAAATAGATATTAAAAAAGTTAATCTATTCAGAGAAATGCTGTTTATTTTAATAAGCAAAATCTTCTAGCCACTGAAGCATCAAACCTGGGCTGTAATGATCATTCAAGAACCTTTTCCCCCTCTCCAAGTTGCACGCCGTGTGATCCTTTCAGGTGCTTGTGGTACATATTATTGTGACTGCAAAGTATTGAGATTCTCTCTGCATTTGTTGTTCCACTGACCTCCTGTATTATCTGTACCTGTTCTTTTGTGGGGAGGAAAAAAAAAAAAAAGGCAAAATACACACACAAACCCAGAAAAAACCCCACCAAACTAAAACAACAACACACCCCCACCCCCAAAAAAAACCCCCCCCACACAAAAAAAAACAAACAAAAAAAACCCACACAAAACCAAAAACAAACCATAACACACATAGCTATAATAAAACAAAACACCCACACTTGAAATATTAAAATTTTCTGGTTATCAATTTCCCAAAGTATTTCAGAGAAGTTCCCCAATTCCTCAGCTCAAATATTTCATTCCCTGATCAGTTCTTTCACTGACATATTTTTACAGAACAGTTCATTTTCTTTACAAACTTCAAAATACTCAGTAGAAGGAAGCACCACAGTAAAACTTACATTGACATTCTTTGCAGCACTTGCCATCCACATAAGCCAGGGCAGAGTTAAACGGGCAGTCAGAGAGGGGGCAAATCAAAGCCTCGCACTGCACAGTACCATTCTAGAAGAACAAAAGGTACTTAACTGGTAGTTATATTTAGCAAGAGCAGAGATGTTCTCATACACGGAAGCTTAAAAATCTATTTTTAAAGGCAATGAACTCCCTAACGATACCCAAAAAACCACTTTAACATGGTTCTTTTAATACCTACAAGAACACAAACTATACCTTTAGAATATCATGCATACAATCTTTTAGACACGTATGATGGGTTCTTTGAGAGAATAATGATAAACTTTTTTTTAGAGGCAAATCTATTTTGAGGTAAAACATTCTGCCAATCAGCAGCAAACTGACACAGTCGTGTGAAATAACAGCCTCACAGAACAATACTCTGCCTTGTGATTTTTACCTAAGAGACAATGCATTTCTAAAAGGTAATAATATCATAGCCGCAAGGGAAAAAAAAAAAGAGAGAAAGAAAAAAATATATAATGAATTTAAGACTAAATTGAAACAATTTTCAATAGCTATCAGCCAGATTTGATACCATGGGCTAAGTTGTCTTCTCATCAACCACAAAACACCAAAAGCAAAGTGAATATCCCTCCAGAAATACAAAGATCAAAATCATACCAAGCTTAAGGAGAACCATTCAGCAAATTATAGATAGCAGCAAATCAATCTAAGGTGCTAAACTGACAACAGTCTTTTCACCAATTTCTAATGGCCTTTGAATTAGGCATTTAATGAGTTCAAATGGAAATAATGAGTTTTACATGAATAGACAGTAAGAAAGATGCCATGGCTTGGTACCTGAAAGGATGCTTGCAATCACTTCTGGAGTTTGTGGTACCTTTGGGAATCTTCCATCCACCTAACAAATCTTCTTCACTTGCGATATAACAGAGCATGCATATGACCCTGACATTTCGCTCTTTCTTACTTAGTGAGGTATAACCAAAGGGAATCAGACACAAGGGATCTATTAAATCATTTGCTAAGAAAAAGGCTGTGTTTATAGTGACAAAAAGCAAGGAATTAACTATCCAGAGAGACCGTTTGCAACTCAGTGCATGGGAATAACATGATAGCTAAGTACACTGCATAGCATCTGTGTATGGTGGCATGAAATATAGGAGAGCTACACATGCTGGCACTGCTGAAATAATAGGAAAATCTATTTATTAATACTATTCCTTAAATTTAGAACAGGTTTTCTAGCACCGTGTTGTTACTGCCCATCATGCACCTGAAGTTTTCTCATTATTTGCCTCTCTAAAACTGTAATCAGAGGGAACACTAAAGTTCCTTAGTCTTCACTCAAGCTGTAGCCATACCATGCAAGTGCAGTTCTTACAGCCATCTGTCCAGGATTCAAACTCTCTGTAAGTCATGCCTTTCATTGTGCAGGTCCTTTCACAGTAGCATTGATCCAATTTGTTCATCCTCTGCTCAGCTTGGGACAACTGTATTTACAGTTCACAAAAAAAAACTTCTGAATTTGTAAGTGGTTTCCACATTAGTATAAATATGACTGAAACTGTCCCCTTTACGGTCAAGCATACAGATGAGAGAATACATGTAGGAAAACGCAAAGATAATAAAACAATTATTGTCAAATACAATATGATTAAACCATCAGTCATTTAGTGACGGAAATTAAGAAGCAAGACACGATGCATTTCATCTTTCCCATGAAACAAAGCGAGTAGATCAAGATGGGTAAGGATCCTGTTTTCTCATCTTTGTATGTGTGAACTGATCAAGAATTTTGCTCTACATAAACTATTTGCAGATTTTAGGTTATGTGCAAAAGACCCGAATCTGAGTAGAGAGACAAAACTGGAGGTAAAGAACAAAACCAACATGTTAGCAATTGTTTCTCCTCTTTGAATAAGACATTAACATTTGTGTATCAAATCAGTCAGGTAACAACATTCCTGCAGACATCTAAAGAACTGACATTTAAAACCAGAAGACTAGTCTATGTTCAATGGCAGACATGAGTGCTTTTGGTGGGGAAGAAAATGCTGCTTTGGATTCTTAATTCCTTAATTCCTTATCTTGCACGTATTTTGTCTGAATACGTCTTTGGCAGCTCAGGTCTAGAAGTCTTGGACCAGTAAGTTTTGCTGCAATAAGTACTATAAGCACAGTAACCTATTTCATTCTAGGTTTATTGACTTATTAGCTTAATAGATAGAGCTTGAGTACCTATGAGCCCTTTCCTTGCTCAGAGATTTAGATTATATTTACTACTAAAAGATATGATTCTATAAAAATATAAAATCCCAACAAAGCTCTCTGAAATGGGTGTTTCTATGTATAGACACTAGGCACAGCTATATAAATACAAACATAAACATAGCATGCAGATCCCCACATATGCACAAATCATCTAAAAAACAACAATTAAAGCCTTAGAGTCCTTTTTTCTCCCATGCCATGGCTCCTAGTAAACATTACCTTAGCTGATGTTTTGGCTAAAATGTCTTGCAGCTCCATAATTTTCTGCACAAGTCCATGGAAGTCATTACAAGTTGGGCACGCTAGAATAACACACATGTATATTAATAAAAAAAAAAACCCAACCAAAAACCAAACAAAAAAACACCCCACGAATTCACAATCTCATCAAAGTTGATGAGATATACTAAAACTCAAGGCTTTCAGAAATCTTGTAGGAGAGAAAGTAGGTACAAAGCACACCTTTCGTTTTATGGTGTAAGAATTAAGAGACTTACTGCGATTAAGATCTGGGCATTGAGAAATAAATCCTTGAGGCATGACAAGTAATTGCACATCTTGCATTATGCCCTGTGTGTAAGGAGAGAGAGAAAAAAAAGATACGTCATTTTTACCTGTCAAAATTATGTTTTCCATTCACCATGTAAAACATTAAAGCCCACATAGAAAAACTGCCTGATAAAAACAGTACTTATGAATACACAGCTTCTTGCCTAGACCCAATGCAGTGATAGAAAATAAAGAGAAAGTAAAATAGATAGATGTACAAATACAGACATACTGAATCATTTTTAAAGGCATAAGATTGAATGTCAAGATGTAATTATGTAGCAAGAGTTTGGTTGTTTTGAATTCATTGCTATTTTTAGTTAGCCACTGCAGAAAAGCTTGAAAATGACCTTTGAAAGTAATTTGAAAAACAGTTGCAGTTTCTAGTTACTTTTTAAAACTCTTTTAAATAAAATGCAAAATTTTTTACTAAGCTGTAACTGTCAAATAGAAGTGAAGGTTAAAGAAACTTGAATCAGGAAAAACACAATCATGCAAACTCTTTTTTATTTTGGTGGGGATCTCTCTGTAGGGCATGCAGAATGCCAAGAAACTATGTGTCTGTTACACAGATGCAGAGTCACATGTTTGAAAGAACTTGGGGGAAGTTTAGCACGAAATTCAGTTATGCCATCTGGAAAGAGCTGGTTTCATCCAGAAGAATAGATCCCATGCTTGCAGGCAGAATCTACATGCGCCCATTAAGACATAACTAGCAGCCACTTTCTGCTCTCCAAAAGCAAAGGTCAAATAGCATTTCAAACTGAGCCATCCTATCATATTTACTCCAGATGACCCTTTCATCCATGACTCCCTCCCTGCATCTTAGGAGGAGAAGCAGAACAATTACAACATGCTTTAGCATGCTTATTAATAGAATGTTTCACAACACTACAAACATAATACAAACTAAACACAGAAGTCCACATTTCATCCACATAAGCAGGGCATTCGGTACAAGTGCTGCAAAGTCAAAGAACCGGAATTTTGACCTCACTCAGGGTGACTTAGCAACCTAAATGACCTACAGAGAAGAACACATGTCACTGGAAGAAAACTAACAGGGTACCTAAGTACCATGCCTACCAATCTTGCTGAACAACAAAGCTACAAGCTAGGACAAGAGGACGCTACCCTACCCTGCACGAGAAGCTGTTTTGCTAAGAGTGAAAAAATTAGATGTGCCTCAGACAGGCCTTCATGTCAGGACTTCCCACAGCATGTTTTCTGCAAGTTAGTAGCAAAGGTCTCTTTGAAGAGCTCACCAAAAAGCTCACTGTATTATTTTCTCCTCCCTTCGTTCCCCAGTACCACCAAGTTCAAACTCATGTTAACCCAAATTATGGCATTTTCATGAAAAGGAGGAATGGCAGAGTCTGACCCATTCAAATTTAAAACACACTTCACTGAACACACAGGTAAGTATTCAAATAATTTTGCTAGTAACCAACAGTAAAGTTCCTCCAACTAATTTAGGAGCTCTATTCATCACGCACCATCTGTCATGTGAACTGGACTCTACCGCTCACCAGGAATTCAGGTTCTTCTCTTTCTCACAAAGTAACAACAGGGAGCTGTGACACCTAGTCCACTTGGGCTCCCAAATCAGGACCTCCTGACAGTACACAAGAGATTTTGCACAGGCTCCTAAAGAACCTAGTGGTTCAAATTAATGCACCAATGGATGCTAGGTACCAAGATTCCTGTGTGAACATGCCTACTGGCATATTGATTTAGCACAGCAATCTTAGGTTCAAAACCAAATACAGCCAAATAAAATCTTTTTCAACGTGACTAATGATTTTGAGTACCTTCACACCTCTGCACAATCCATTTAATCCACTAAAAGCAGCCTGGATTTTTTGGAAACAGCTAAGCATTTGGACCTCTCAAAATCAGGACAAGATCACTAAGAAGCACTGAAATTCTTAATCTTCTAAATTAATGAATCTCTATACAACAGTGTCACATTTTCAGAAGCAGTTTGACCATAGGTACTACATTATGCTGCACAAATCACTTCACACAGTGTATTTTGGCTATATTGGTACTTTTCTAACAGCCATCCATCTCTCTATTTCTCTTAAGCTGGTTTATATTTGTAACTGAAGCAAAACTCTCCGTATGTTTTTCTTAGTTTTATCTTTCTTGAAAAAAACCAGAAAACATTACAGTCCACTACTTGAGTATTTCTTTTTCTACACCTAATGAGCTTCTTTGCAGTGACTATGATTTGGCAAGCAGAATATAATCAAGTCAAAAACTGGGAAGACACAGAAAAATTAAAAGAAATATTAAAAAGGTATTACTTATAAGCACGTAGAACAAATGAAGTGTATCTTCAGATCAGTTTAAGCAATACATTAACATTTTCTGATTTTATTCTTGGAGGCAACTATTTATTTAAGCCAGAAATATAATTTTGCAGCTTGTTTAGTAGACAGCTTCTTAGTCTTTTGAAGGAAAAGGAAACACACATTGAATTGGAAAAAAAAAAACCCCAAAGTCATGCTTCAGTTTCCAAATCTGAGTGCCCCACTGGACTCTATACTTCATACACCAGGATATAAATTAGCTATAACAAACAGTATTTCAACACCCAAAAAATCATTTTAGCAATATACTGTGAAAAAAATAGTCAAAGTGTTTTACACTGAAAAACAAACATTTAGTGGGACATATTTTAAAAAGTGATTGGGTCGAATCTATTTTGCAGCTCAAGTAGAAAAGATGTCTACTGGGAGGAAAACGGGACTGCAGTGTAGAAGGTATCCACAGGGATGCTATCATTTGTTAAAGTAGATCCAGAGAAGACTGAGGCCAAACCACACATAGCAGCTGTGACCAATGAGTGCTACCTAACAGACTCAGAGGAATCAAAAATTTACACTCCAGTTCAACATAGCATTCACTTCTTCAATCTTCCTATACACCAGATGCTTGCTATATACACATGTTAACACAGAAGCAGTAAGCAAAAGGCATGTAAAAATATTACTCCTCTGGGGGAAAAAGCATTATGTTCACTGATGCCAGTCATCTCATTCATTTCGGAGCCAAGAAGATATTGTGACAAAATCTATATCCTACAGAGGCAATGAAACTGGAGTTCCCTAGCCCATAGTGTTCCATGACACACACACACAAAAATGCATCTATCTATGAAACACACAGTAATGTGACCATTTATTTCCTAGAATTCTGTTGCACTCAGACCTTTCCCTGTCTTAAGCTGCTGTTGACTGTGTCATTTGGTGACACTGAGCCCTATGCATCTGGCTCTGAAACTTTGTTTAGTGAAGTCCAGTGTGATGGAAACATGGTTCACTGCATCAGATATGCTGATACACAACACACCATGGCCCTAAGAACTGTGTTACGATTACAGAAGCAAAGACTTCTTGAGATCATCTACTCCAACTACCCTGCTCTAGTAGGATCAGCCACAGCAGGTTGCCCAGGGCTGTGTCTAAATGGCCTTTGAATATCTCCATAGCAGTCTTAGTCTCACCAGCATCATATTAGAACAATTTTTTTACGTTCAGAATTTCAGATGTTTCAGCTTTTGCCCATTCCTTCTCGGCTTGTCAGTGGCACTACTAAGAAGAGTCTGGATCCCTCATCTTCATTCCCCACACACATTCAGGTATTTATACACACTGATGAGATCCTCCCTGGTCCTTCTCTAGGCTAAGTAATCCCAGCTCTCTCAGCCTCTACTCATATGAAAGATGCTCCAATCCCTTAATCATATTTATTTAAGCTCACTCTTTTTCTTTCAGGGAGTGCATACCTTAAAATAGCCATGTGCATTATTCCTCTGTCCCAGCCAAAAGGTTGTACCCAAAGGTAAGTCCATGAAGGGCTTCTCCACAACTCTTTCATAAATTCTGAAAAGGAAAAGATACAGTCCCAAGTTGTTATCATTTCATTTACACAGAGCTGGAATGTTCAAATTGTAACAACTTCTTATAAAACACCACTCTTTACTTACTTATTGCAGTCCACATGTAAAATCAAGTGAGAGGCACTGATTGCTAAGGAAAGCCTGTGCCATTTATCATCTGCCAAAATATATGGGAATACTTCTGTGTGGGAGCGATGACTGCCTGAACGATAATGCAACCTGATTTCATTTCGATGACCACTGCTTTCCAACTCCAGGTACCTGTACCATAAATGCATCATCATGTCATGAACCATTCTTATCATCACAGAAACATCTTATGTAACATTATTATTATCATGTAGAAACTATTTAAAAGAGGGGAAAAGACAAACAAGGAGAAAAAAAGATGAACATAGGCACCTTTCAGATTTGCACTGCAGCATTCTTCTCAATAACACAGAATTCCAACTTACACATAAGTATACAAGATCCCAAGTCAAACATTTTCTTCCTCTAGCAACACTGTTTTCCATAACATGATCGGATTGGAAATATAAAAACCCTATTATGAATAATTACCTCATATCCTGAAAGCACAGTAAGGATACTCTGAAGGCATGAATGCACAAAAGACAACATCAAGTTTTGCAATAGGGACATCATCAACCATTACCAGCCAGGGAAGTAAGCCAAGAACTGAGACTGAACACTGCTTTGTTTTCTTTCAGATGTATTGCTAACATCTTCTTTCATTTTTCATAATGAAATTTCTCCAAAGAAATACAAAGTTAAGAAGTGCTAATTCTTCAAAATAATTTGTATATATCTACAGATTTGCTTTTTAAAATAAGCACGTGTATATGTGAGGGGGGTGTGTGTATATACATGTATGTACATGTATGCATATATATGTATATATAAGGTGAAAAAAACAGCTGTACCAAGACAAGCACACCACACACCAGATTTGCAGATTGCAAACAGAAGCTTTGCTAGTGAAACTCCAGCAGATCAATTTAATAAGCACCCCATAATCAAAGTTGGTACTTAGTCAGATAGGTCTACTTCTGGCATATCAGGCCTCTTCTGGGAACAAGCTTGACAAACCATTTGTCTTTTAAGCACTAAGTTTTGCATTTTAAAGTCATCCTCCCCTCAAAATGCTTTTAAAACAGGAAAGAAAAACAGAAATGGAGATTCTCTAATAAGTGTATGCAACCTACAGCTAAAGAGCAAGGAAAATAACATAGTATGTGGTGAGATGCGCAACTGGGAGAATGCACAATTTGTTTTGGTCTATTTTTGCTGCTACATCTGCAATCAGGCATGACAGCGGTTTGTAATCTGAGTGCGCACGTGCTTTAGGGTGATGACTATTACTTTAACAGGCTATCTATATTAAAGAACAGACAAGACAATGATTGCAGTTTTCAAGAGGGGTGATGAGACCAAACCAAAACCATCTTGCACAATCATTATCCCCAGGAAGAGGTTGGGCTCACTGAACACCTCTCTCTTTCCATCAGGGTGTTTCACAGTGGAAGAGGCCTAGCAATAGCGCAAACTATCCTTTTGCAAAGAACAATTTCTTCTTCCTCCCCAGTATTAACAAAGAAGTTAACTACAGTCAGCAATAAATTTTATAATCTGAGATCATTTACCTCCTCACGGTCCAAAAATAATTTTTGCATTGGCAGGAAGTGTAAACTAATTGAAGGCCTGGCTGGGAAGAAAATGGGCAACAGAGGCAAGACATCAGTCAACTTAATAACCTCCTTCATAACTCAAGATTTAAGGATAAAAATAAGGTCACTGTCACGCTAACAGAGAAAGGGAACATTACAAAACTGGACTCCTTCTAGCAACTTCCAGGTTTCTCCACCCAGCTGCAGATACATTCTGGAAAATGAAAGGCATGGATATGGTGAAACATTATCTCCTGGTAGAACCAATGGCTAGTTCCTACTCTATTCAAAGTCAATGGTAGAACTGATACCAGCACGCAAAGATGCAGGCAGGCAGGCAGGCAATAAGCTACACAAGTAGACATACTGTCAGTACAAAATGTATAAAATGAACACTCATATTGCCCCTTATTCAGGTGACATAACGACATCTCTGAGAAATTTCTCAATGAAAAAAAATCACTGTAAAAATTTCAGGAATTAAGAACTGCTGAGAGAGGATGGTGACATTCAATGACAATGCAATAAGCAAGCAAATCTTTCTAGACAACGCTGTGCAAAAATTGTGGATGCTTGGGATTTTAACAGTGATTAATGCATGGGTTTGAGATCCACAGGCAATCTCTTTTGTTCTTCCATTTGATAAACTATCAGAGGCATCTACCTTCTACAGGCTTGATGGTTGTTAGAGAAACCGTGCATCAAAATGAAAAAAAGAAAATAATAGCCATTAGGAGAATTATTAGGAGAATAATTCATGGTTTACTAATAATCTGTAGAGGTAGCAGTGAAACATAATCAGAAAAGCAAGTGGAATGACAGTCGGAACAATACTGCCTTCAGCTTGAATGAGTGCCATGACACTGAAACACAGGGAAGTGAAAGTGAATCATTTTCACTTCATTTTTGCCAAAATATTATGCTCGCTATTTCTCTTTTCTAGATTTGTTTAACTGCCAGGACTTAAACGGCTCTGGCTCAGTCTCATGAGCTTCAGACAACAGGACAACCCTCAGCACTGACCAACAGATACGTGTGGAAATGCGAAGTCTGCCTGCAGTGAGGATTCTTGAACTGTCTGCGAGGCTGTAGCAGTTGGGTACGTGCTTTTCAAAGGTCTGGAAGAGTCTTTGAGAAAGTAAGCTAAGTGTTAACAAATACATCTGGATCTTAAAAATTCGTCTATACTGACAGAAATACCCTGCACTTGTCTGACACTGAGAATTACTAATCTTTTGAGAGAGAAAAGAGGGTGATCTTGGTTCCTAAAAGACTTATTCCCAAAGGAAACAGTAAGCGCATCATAAAGCAGTCTTCTAACCCAGAACCTTATCACTGGAAAGTTTTAGGGGAACCTCATCAGCTGAATCACTGGTTTCTTGTCCACACAAGCTCAGCCCACCCACTGCAGGCAGAGCAGTATCCAGAGAAGTCCCATTACTAACATCACTGCTACTTCTCCCAACACCTCTACGGCACTCTTCTATGCTGCAACAGGCAAACAGTGCTTGGAGTGCAAAACTAACTACAGTGAGAAACACAGTACAACAGTAGAACCTGCTTCCTCCTTCACTAACATCTGTGATCTCTGTGGTTGTTTAATCAATGTAAGACTACTTGATTTTAACTCCCCAAAAACCACACACTCTTTGGGTCAAATGGATTTAACTGCTCAGGGAGATGATACGTGCTTAGATTTACTTATGTTTAGACATACAAAGAAGAAAATGCCAACCTGAAAAAGAAAAAGGTTGTTACATCTCCATAGATCACTCCGTGCATGCACAATTATTACAACAGCAACTGCCAAGGCCACCATGAGATCAGCTGCTCTGCTTGGAAACCAGCTAGAGATCCCTTATGGACTGACTAAGGCTGAACTTATCTTCATAAGAGGAAGAAATTTGTCTCAAATGCCCCAGAGCAATTTGAGACAGAGAACAATGATGTTTTCTCTGCTGCCCAGCACCGATCTATTTTAACTGCTGGATAACGCTTGCCAGTCAGCAGATCTGCTCAACTGTGGAGCTGCTACTTGCCATGCTGGAGGACACAAGCCTACACAGGACCTGCTCTTCAGGCTGCGGCAGACTGGGGCAGAGGAGACTGTTTAAGTAGAAGTCGGGATGTACAGTAAAAAGCTGAAGATTCAGGAGCTGAAACACCAGGTAGTCCTGGTGTACATGCCAGCAGTCTTTGAGAAGAAGGAGGTACAGCCCTTCCAGCTAACGGCCAGTACCAGGTAATGCCAAGCTTTCGATGGCTCACTCGCTCATTTGGCAGCCCTGCTCACACAGTAAACACACACTGTAGCTGCTCACTCTTACCCCAGACAACTAATAATTTCAACTTCAATTTATAGCATGCAGACAAATATTTTAGAAGCTAAAGACAAGATATCACTAAAAATAACTTTACTACTCACATTTATAGGTATAGTGTTAGAATAGCTTTGATCTACACTAAGAAGAAAAGGAAACCAATAAAATCAAAAAAGAATATGTACTTAAGAAAAAAGAGAAAATTCTTATCTCCATTACTTACAAAAATTTTTATCTGAAGATTTTTGATACGAAAGTTTTGGCTCTTTTGTTAGGTATAATTACATAAAACAAACAAACAAAAAAGAGATCCTACTTAGTAGACCTTATTCAGTGCAAATTACGGCTACCGTAGCAGTAAGCAATTTTGCTGGGTGTAGATTATGAAGATGTAAAAGCAATTCACACCACACAGCCACCGCAATTAGCAATGTCTTCCTTGCTATTTTCCATAGTGTGACAATTGGGCAGTCAGGATTGTGAGCCTTATTTTTCTATTTGGAAGTAACACAAGTGTTCTGAAACAGGAACTCAGAGTTTTTACTGCTTGATGCATTCCCTGGAACAATATGGCATCAAAATCTCCCCAGATGGATTCTAAATGCCAAGTGGCACCTGCACTATAGATGTAAAAACCCAGTTCCTGTCACTCACACTACTGCTTGTCTTTTTTGGCTTTGCCCGTTCCTTGACTACCTAGAGTTCTACCTAGGCAAGAGATGACTGGTGGTTTAGACAGGGAGTGATGAATATAAAACTGGTTTTCACTTCTCTGGATAATTCGGTAGCGCTTAGTGCAAGTGTACAGTGGGCAGGAAAGCCACAAATTCAGTTTCTGTCTCTTTGTTTTGCTGACTAGAGTTTTAGAGCCAGGTAAGAATTTTCTGATATAGGATACTTTTATTCAAAAATGCTGAACCATTCATTAAAACCAAACCTTCTGATAGAAACAAATATTCTCTCAGTAAGGCCTGAACACTCCAGGATGAAATGCTTGTTAAAAGGAAAGACAGAGAGCAAATCTGAGAGTCCCTGAAAGACTTCTCAAATACTCTTTAATGCCACAGCTATTACCTATTTGAAAGCAGAGATCCCAAGTGAAATGAGTTAAAAATCAGAAAAGGGTATTTCCCATATGGAAACGGAGCGCACAAACAACAGGACAGCAAAACCAGTCTCTCAAGTCCACTTGATAAGTCTCTTCCATTATGCAGAATTCACCAAACAAAAAGAGTAAGTCAGGTACGACAGCAACCTAAATTCATTAAGTTGATCTCAAGCCCTATGTCTATACTAACAACTAAAGCCAGCAAGGACCGTTCCCCAGCCCTGAAGACAAATATTAACAGTGGTGCTCCACTAAAACTCACACACATGTGTGTGCTCTCCCACTTTTTCCCTGAAATGGGTGGTTTTTTCCACGCTGCCTTTTGGGAAGAGTCCCTGGCCAATGCTACCCCACAAATCATGCCCTGATATTATTTACAAAAGCATGCCACAAAAGATGACAACAATTATGCAGAATGAACAACAGCAGGCCAGTGCTCCATCCTGGGCCTATGCACTGTTTGGTTTACTAACATAGCCCTGGTCAGGCTTTTTACTGCGTCGAGTTGGTGGAAAAAAAAAAAGAATGACACTCCTCACGACACTTGTCAGATGAAAATGAACCAAGTTCAAGTCCCTGTGCCAAATCAGGCAGAGCAGAGATTAACAATGCAAGGAAAATGCCTCTGAAGAATCCCAGCCAGGGAGCATTTACATCTCTTCTGTTTATTTTCTACTATCACAAAAAAAGGTCAACCATTTCAGCTTTGTTCCAGCACAACAACTGCTGGAACTCAGGGCAGAGGAAGGTGTGTTCCTGATGTACACAGGAGACAGAGCCCCATGCTGGGACATTTAGCAAGGAACACCTTCTATGTTGGGATGTTCCTGGGAGAGAACTGCCAGGTGACAGGTGACTGGAAAGGCAAAGAGACACCATGCCTGTACCCAATTCAAAATAATAAAGCATATGGAAGAAAAATACATGTCAACAAGATCTTGTTTCTATTAACATCTTGCAGCCCTCATCTTACTTCAGTGTGGCTGCTGTGAAGTGGAAGACTTTGCTGGCTTTGAAGGCAAGAACTTGCGTCTCACCTGAAAGACCTCTGCCCATCTCCCAGACTTTGAGCTCAGCCATACCCCTGAATCTGGGAGGCAAAGTCTTGCCTTCCCAACCTGCAGAGCCTGCATAACTTCTGCTGAGCTTAGCTCTATGATCCAAGAGCCTCTGGTCATCACAGGAGCAAGATATCCTGGACTCTCTAATGTTACTGCTGATAACAAGGCAAGGCTCCCAGTCAGCCTTCCCACAGTACTTGCAGGAGCTCAGCAGGAGCTAGATGTAGGAGCTGAGGTCCCATCAATCTCTTTGAAGCACTCTGAGAAGAGCTATTCTCCCAAAAGGTGCTGGCTTGGTCTAGGAAAAGTTCAGGCCTGGTATTAGGGCACATTATTCATGCTGTCCCTGTTCGAGCTGTGAATACAAAATCAAATTTCTGGACTAAGAAATACTTATTGAAACACAGTTCTTGCCTTTGAACAATTGTTCTTGTTCCTTCTATCTCTGTCACTAACCCCATTTATCAATATATTTATTTCCATTTTGTTCTCACTATCACACAGTCCCACTAATACCAATCTTTCCTGTCTGAAACTTCCACTTCTGGTAAAAATCAAGGAAGGAAGAACTTTCTCAGGTCAAACACTGTAAAACTAAATGGCATAAACCATCTCACTCACTCCCTTTCTTGACAAAGTTTCTCCACAGAGAGCAACAGGATTACAAATACAATAAACAACTTTCCAATATATGTATTAGTAAAAGCAAAAGCCAGTTTCAGCCTAGCTCCTTCCTTTTCCTACTCTGACAGAACACAGATTTCTTTGTTATTTATTTTTTAATAGAAACCCTTTCAAACAGCAGCAGAAGAATAACAATTTCTGTCAAAACTCATGTTTCAACTATTTCAGTGGTGGTTTTCAGTGTCATAGGCAGGAACAAATCTTTTTTCTCTTATTCAAGTAAGTCTGTCACTTGACTCAGTCCAAACTACAGGATCCAGGCTCATATGAGCATTTTGTAACCAGTTCTCGACAAAATCACCTTGAATTAGTTGGCACTGCAACGATTTCCATCAGCAGACAGGCTGGCCTCACTTGATTTAACAAAAGTTACAGTAAAGTGGTTTTAAGGTGAGTGCATTACAAGAATTTACATCCTATTGGCTTTTGCTTTTTCTTTTTGGTCACAAAGTGTAAACTAAACTGAAGCAAAAAAAAAAAAGTCCAGGTAATAGTGACAAGGCATCAATCCATTTAATAACATCCCTTAATCCAAATACTTAAAGAAACAGGTCATCCCCAGTTTTCAGAAGACATAAAACTGAGTAAAACACATAATTGCTGCTTTACAAATACTTCCCTCCAACCACACACTTGGGGACAGAAGTTAATCTCGCAAACTAGCAGAAACAAGGAAACTTTCTCTTTGGGGTAGAGGCAAGAGTTTCATCAGTGGCTACACAGAGAATCCTTTATCCCACAGAATCTTCTTGCACACTGGAAAAGCAGTGAATGAATGAAACAAAATACCTTTGACACCTTTGATGAAACTTGCAAACTGCATCAGAAGAAAAGAAGGCCAACACCAGAGGAGTTTTGAATCACTAGAGGAAGTCAATTCAACAACTGATTTTTACAAACAAATTTAAGCAGGTTCATAATTCTTGTCAGACCAGTAAGAAAGAGCAACTAAGATTTACTACCAAAAAAGCCAAACACAGAACATCACAACCATCCACTCTTCCAGCAAAGAACAGTAAGGAGTGGTTTAAAAAGCAGAAATGAGCTATTACCTCTTTTGGCACAGGAACAGCCACATATAGCTTTAACCTTTGAAAATGAATTCCATGTTATCCTTACCTAGTCCCTGCTCTGCATGTTATTGATTGGCAGGGTGAGAGCACCCCACAAAAAAAAAAAAGAAACAAAACCCCACAAGTCTAGAGTATTGGCTTCTGTGGTAAGCACTGAAAGTTTTTCTCAGTGTAGTGTTTGCAGCAGATTTTGTGGTGTCAGAGAGGAGACTTTACACTGCAGTCCAGAAATACAGACACTCATACATCAAAAGCAGGGAACATACAGTTCCATCTATATTTTAATACAATGGTGAAATGATAGAACAAAACTCATGCATGGGGAGTTCACCTCTGACAACGTATCTCCTCATACACCTAAACCCGTAAGAGAGAAATTGTCACAGATGATTTCCGCCCAGAAAAGAGGTCTGAAACTGTTGTACAGCACAGACCATTTGACAGCAGACAATCTCAAGACACCAACAGCTGTGAGAGCAAATGCTAAGTAAAGCAGAAATTGAATAAATTAGTCGAGATACAAAATCAAGTATAGGGAATGTCTGTCCATAAAATTCTATCGATTCCAGTGCTCTGTTTCAGGATATAAGAAGAATAAACTGAAGGAAAGAATGATTAAACTGCAATCCAGTGATTTCACCCTTTAAGGACCCTAATACACAGTATCTCAAGAGATACGAATGTAACATCTGTTGCATAAAGCCATCTAACTGTGAAGGGAAGAATAAGCTTTATTACATTTCTCCACTGTTGCCAATTAAACGAAAATATATGATGGAATAGTGAGACCAAGCATATATTACCACCCCATCGCAGATTAAAATCGTCTCCCTGCTGATTCTTCCATCAAGAAGGTGGTGAGACAAATCCAGAAGTACAGTGGGGAGAATAATGCAGCTTAAACTGAAGGCTGAGAGCAAGCACACCAATCGCTGTTCAACAGCGCTTCTACTCCAACTTAAAGCATCACTTCATTAACATCATTTACCTCGTTACTATAAACTACAATGCATTTTAGACAGGGCATTCTATTCGGTCAAGGTGGTGCTCTCAAATTAAGAAAGCATTTGTAACTTCTATTTTTCAGATATATGCCATACAAAAATCTACCCAGCAAGATGCATTCAGCTGCCTGAAACTCATCTGAACAAGTACTGATGTGCAATTTTGATTCTTGGACACCACAAGTGTTTTCTTGAAAGTCTCACCTCCAAGCTGAACCCAAAACTACCACTGTCTGAACTCCTTGGCTGCTCTAGTCAGTAAGGAAAACAACAACTCCATTTTACATTGAGAACTGCATCTATCTGATAGCCCAAGGACAGCATTCACCACATGATGTTAGAGGGGAAGCTGTGAGAGCAGTCCTGGCAACTTTATAAAGTCTTAAGTAGTTGTGTGACTGTATCTCAGTGGAAGTATTAATTTTTAATGTTCCTCAAGAGGTCATCAGTAAAAAAAAGAACACCAAAAAAGAAACCCATAAAACTGGACAATACAGACTGAATCAGTAAACTCTGAATCATGTAAACTATTTTAACTATATAGTTTTAAAGAAAATTTTAATATTAAAAATGTAACTGCAACTTGGGAAATATTCTCAATTGTTGTAAATTAGCATATTTGCACCAAGGTGCCTAGACCCATGTAAAGAGAAGGTGAGATTTGAGATTTTACTCTGATTAATTTTCAAAAACACATAAAATATTTCCCAAGCCACTGAATATATCTTTTCCCACTTTTTTAAAAAAAAAACAACAAAATTTCTTGTACCTTAGAAATTCTTTCACCCTAGAACTATTGATGAAACCTCTGCAAAATAAAACATATGAAAAGTTAATTGTGTGATAACTGATTATGTCCTTCAGTTACTGCCTATTCCAGCCCTCCTCACCATCATTCCACTCCACACTGCAGAGAAGTCAGAGCTAGCCCTGACTTCTGTAAATAAAGACTAGAGCCACATGTAATTCTATCCCACAAGGCAGCAGTTCAATACTAGCACAACTTTTTTGACATCAGAGAAGCTATGCAAGGCTAAAGCTGGTGCAAATGAGTGGAGACAGGTCTGGCATTGCTACTTCTCCTACCAGCTATGATGACTGTTGTGACAATTAGTTCACAGTAAGTTGTTTAAGAACTAAGGGACTATTACAGACGAGCCCCAGGTCAGATATGGGCAAGGTCAGAGAAATGGAAAATCCAGCACTGAAGAAGCAGTTATCTAATGTAACCCTTCCAAATGCTTCCTTTGAACTTCTACATTCTCTTGTCTTTATTGTTATTCATCATGAAATAAAATTAAAACTGTAAGAGATACTATAGGAGACTCAGAGATTCTAGCCTAATTCCAGTATTATCCACACAGTCCTCATTTTAGCACAATTAAACTGAATCAACACTACTATGGCACACACACGTTTTTCTGCACATCCTAGCACAGAATAGACCAGAATGCATTCAATAAAAGCTTAAGGGCACATCTAGTTTAACAGACACAAATACCTTCTTGCCATACTTTTGTTAAGTGATTTTAAACCTGCTGAAGATAACAAAGATTTTCCCTGACTGAAAGTAGATCGGATTAGGCCTAACATTTTTAAAACAAATTCTTCAAGATTCTTTTTAAATAGATTACCTAATAGTCTCCCAAGGAAAGCAATGAAATATTCACAAGTAGATTGCTCTGTAGCTGCTTCATTCAAAGCTGACCTGATGAGTGACTCCACTTGTCTAAATAACCTAGAAGGCTTTTTTCTTTCCTCTTTGATTATCTATAGCCTTACAAGGAGATCCCAAAAACAAACATAAAACATATATCCCTATGGAAAAACTGTAAACACTAGGCATCACTTAAAAGGACATACTAAGATAAAGAAGTCACACTGCCTAAAACCGTGGAAGTTTTTTTCAGCAAGGTGTGAACTCAGTATTATCTTCATTTCTCATACCTCTAACATTACATTAGAACAGAAGTATTAAACAGTTCCACAGTTAAGAAAAAAAGAGCCTCAAAAATGCTCAGCAATACCACTATTAGGCATTCACAATTAAAATACCACACATGTAACACTGACTTCATTTCAGCTAGAAACCTTGACAAAAGGCTTTCCATTGCAGTTACACAGTTCAGATTCTGATATGCAGATAAACATAAGATGGTGAAAGCATAATAATAAAACCTGTAAATACTTAAGGTATGAGGAAAATTTCTTTAAAAAGTATAAATGTTACCAATTTATTGTTAAAAATCTAATCATCCATCCCTAAAAATACACTAATATAAAATAATAGGATTTTCAGAGTCCCGCTTATAACCCTTTTACAACCATATATTATGGGCATTGGCACATGAACCAGGTTCAAATGAGATAAGCAGCATTATGTTTGTATGTTCACACGACTTAGACACCAGGCACTGCTCTACCCTTTCCTTTTCTGTGCTGTGGCTGCATAGAATCAATGTAATATATTCTTGTTTGCATAAGACCAATGGCTAGTCTACTTGCTCAGCTTTACTCACTTCAAGAATTAATTATTTTCCCAAACAATATCTCAAATTCTTCTGCAACCCTCCAAAGAAAATTCACTGCACATTATTCTTCATACTACTAACAATGTTTTCTCCCAGTTGGCCACTCTCCAAGTTAATGTTTGCTGAGGTTTGCTCAGTTGCACACTACACATTTTTGGAGCTTCTATGGCATGTCTCTTTCCTTATGCCACTCCTGAGGCCAGGAAAGTTTTTGTAACAAACGTTTCCTCCTTTCAGAAAGGCTATGGTTATTCTCTTTTCCAGAATAAGAGAGTTTCACATTGGTTATCTCTTTGCCCACCTCTGCAGCTATTTTGGCACATGGAAGTTTCATCTCGAATTTTGAAATTTCAAATACAGTTGCATTAGTCCTAGCAGCAGCCCAACCAAACCATGTTCTTCCTACAAATTTAGAAACAAGCTTTGTCAGGGCACAGCTGCCTCTGCAGACCGACTCTCTCATTAGAGACAGAATAAAGTTTTCCATCTGGGATGATGTGCACATATGGTGGTACAGTCTGAGTTCAAAATTCAATAATGACAGCTGCCTAGTTTTGTCCCTTGTAAATTGCTTGCTCCTGCAGATGAGAAGTAGGTAACAGTTAACAGAGAAGCCCCTTCATATCTTCTGTGATAGAACATCTGTAAATACCATCCACGAGGCATTCAACCACCCCCTTGCAAAGATGCTTTTAGAAACTTGGCATAATGATCCTTGGGAATGTTTCCCCTTTTTTATTTTTTTCTCTCGTTTGTTTTCTAGTTTGTTTGTTGGGGTTTTTGTTTCAATAGGTGAAATGCAGAAGCTGGGGCTTCTGGGAAACAGAATATAAGTGGAATTAGAGCATCTTCTAGTACAAAACAATTGTCACCATACCTGCTAATGAAAATTTGTACACCCACGTAAAAGAAAGAGACACTCTGCTTTGCTTGAACAATTGTCTTTACCTTTTATTTTTTTTCTTTCTATTTTGCAGTGAAACTATCAAGAAAAAAACATGGGATTGTACACAGGAAAAGAAAAAGGCCTATGAATCTAATGCAGAGATCACCTGTTGCTTGTACTAATGACTGCTTAGAAAGTGCACATTTTAAAACTCCTTTTTATTCCATCACAGAATCATAGGGCAGTTATCTTGAACAGCTATTACTCAGACAGATATATAAAGAATATCTTATTTCTTTAGTAGTCATTATCCGATCAAAGGGATAATCCTTAAATGCTCTGTGTCATTCACTTTACTTTTTTTAAGGTTGACAACATTTTGTGTAAAGTGCTCTGCTATTCATGGGAGGTGTAAGCCCATATCTGGAGGATATTTTTTGCTTCTTTTAAACTGCTTGAAGTGTTAAAAACCAACTGGTGAAGAGATAGACGTCCAGGAACAGGTTTTGTGAATCTGTGTAGCTACATTGACATGACAGTTTTGCACCAGCTGAGCATCTGGTCCTTAGGGTTATGAACAACAAGAGAGAACTGGCTTTTCATGCCCTTGGTGGCAAGAGATGTTTAAAGAGTAACAGCTGTTCCACCATCCCTTGGCTGATTTGGATTTGTGATTTTTTTATGAATCTGGACAGTATGTCTACCCAAACACTATAAATACTTGCAAATGACCCACTACACAACAATTTTGCCCTAGCTTATGATCAATTTTTGATTGCGTAAATACATCCACTTTCATTAACTAGCATACAGGTAGCAGCACTTACCTGTGATCTAAATGATGAATAGAGAGAATAACCCCTGAATTCAAATGGGCTTGTTTTAATGTCACCAGGATTGTGAATTCATATTTATTTCTTAATTTCTGAAAAAATATTTCAGCTGTTTCTGGAGATGCCTTGACACTTCTTGAAGTATCTTAAAAAAAAAAAAAAATAACAGAAAAAAACACTCAGTATAAAGTCTTATTTTATTTTACAACCCCAACTCAAAGAGCTTACAAAACGACAAGCTACTCCTAAGTAGCACAATTGAACAGACAGGCAAAAGGAGGGACCAAAGTATTTTAAACACCATCTTTTACATGCAATGGGAGCCATTTCAACGGAAGAGAACAAATTTCCTAGGACATCCATTCTACTCTGGGGCAGGGGTTTTGTTTGGTTTTAAGATCTAGTCATAACTCTTTTACTTTCTCCATAGATGGCCAGATGGTACCTTTAATATCTTGTCCAAAATGTGGATTCAGTAGCAGTGAAGCACAGAGTGACAACACTGGATATGAGCCTAAGCTGTGAAGCACAACCTGAGCAACTTTTTAATTACTTCTACAGAAATGTTATGCCTAATAGCTATGTATAATTCATTTTAATACAACAACAACAACCAAACAACCAAACAAAAAAACCAAACAAAAAAAAAGCAAGCAGCATCTCTTTAAGGATAATTTACTGAGATTTAAGTAATAGTTACAAGTTAACTTAAAAATCAGTATGTTTCTGCTGCTTCTTGCACAGAATGTCATGAACATCTGTTAAGAGTAACTGCACACACACAGTAAAGACTTGGCTTTTAAAAACCCATACACAACCAAGATTCAAGCAATGTTTCTGCTGAATTTGCATGGAACATGCATATAAAATAAAAAGGCCAACCTTAAGCCCTCTAGAGAAATCATTTACAAAATAAGATGTCAAATGCTCGAAAAACAATTCCCAAGATTTTCCATTATACATTATGCTAGAAAAAATTAATATACATTTTTAATGCACAAAATCAATTCATTAGCATGTGTAATCAACTGTGTAAGAACTAAATCAATTCACAAGCTTCTTGTCAATGCAATTTGACCATCCTGCTCTAACTCAGGGACACTAATTCAGGGACAGCAACAGCAGTAGAGAGCTAACCACAACAAAAACAGTGATTTTGTTTTGGAAGCTCTGGAGCTGAACTCTCAAGTAAGCTTACATGGTTGTTCTTAAAGCCAGCTTTATTGTTTAAGCCATGCTGATGAAGATGCTGTTCTGAATTAAACAGCAAACAGTTTATCATGGTTTATAGACCAGGAGTAATTTTTAATATGTGTTTAAGAAATGTAACAGCCTGTAGAACCCTGAAGTCCAAATCAAGGCACTGTGACCACCCACACAGTATCACACCAGGCTGAATTTGATTCATTTTTACAAAGGGGAACACAAAAGATTAAAAAAAAAAAAAAAAAAGAAAAGAGAGAGAGAAGAAAAAAAAGGGTAGGTAAAAAAAATAGGAAAGAAAAGATTACTTAAAGCTTTATTCATCTTTTCTACTGAGCATTGCATAACTCCCTCATTGTAGCAGACATCCATGGTATTTTAATGGAATCGTTAATAAATCATAAGGCAACTCAAATACAATTACATCAAAGCGTTCATTTTTAGCCAAGGGACACTAAAAGAGTGGAATGACATAGGTTTGCATGCTGGAAGATAGTTTAACTGCATTAACAATTTCTAGCAATATAAACAATCCATTCCCAAGAGACAGAGCAGAGGAAGGACACACAAAGAACATATTCTCTAATCACGATCCCAGTATCCTCATGCACTGCAGTTCTCAGCAGCAGCTTTCCTACCAAGATACAGAAGAACACAGGAAAATACAGACATGGAAGTCACTTAAAAGCCTATAGAGCCTGATTCCAAGATGCAAAGCATATCCTGCAACCCTGTTTGCAGTGGTGGAGGGAGCTGGGTTTCTCAGCCAACATCCTTTTCTACTGTAGATTCATTATCATTAGAGCGTTTCCAGAGGCTGGTTTTGGGCCCACAAACAAGTTACATGTTTACACTGAAACATGCTTACACTTGACATGTTTACACTGAAATCTCATTGTGATTAATGACAGAAGTTGTGACAAAGTATCATCAAACTGGATTTTCACGGTTTTTTAAGTCGTCAAAAAAGTGTCTGCCCCAAGGAGTAGATCTCCCTTGCCCTGAAGGGCTTGCAGCCTCAGAAGCCTTGGTCAAGATGAGCAGGGCAACTTTAAATAAAAGTGGGAGAACAAAACCCAGAGCAAGTTGAAACCACTGGAACGTCAGAAATCTTCTTGCTTACACCTCAGTAATTGTTCCTGCTTTGTAACAACACCCTTGTCCCTCCAACAACCTTTTATATTTCTTTTTAAACTCTCTTGGTAGAGATATTCCACTTTGACTTCAATAGACAAGCAAGCCTACAGACTATACACCATGAACCACCCATGTTTTTTCAGCCATGTTAGTTCAGACTGATACCCTCTCACCTACAACACTGCATAAGTTGCTAGGAGGAAAGGCAAGGGCAGAGAAAAAGGCCTATGAAGATGATTTCCACATCATCTCTGAACTCCCTACCATTTATACAGGGCTGATACAAGCACACATCCACATGAACTCAATAGTGAAGAAGCTGCATCCAACAGTTTCTATGTCTGGTCACTTCAGTCTTGCTCTGATTTAGAGAGTGAGCACACAGGAATCTATAGAGGCATTAAAGTACTGAATTGATGCTATCAATTTCCATGGATGTATACTGGAGTTGGACGCACAATATTTACAGAATATTTACAGTTTTATATGGCAGGAGGAAAAGACAGGAGCTATATATATCAATATACATATACATATGTGAATTTGATGGGAAAATAGGAGGCAGAAAGAGGGCTGGAGAGGAAAAAACTCAAGACAAAAAAGAGAAAGTCATGTCAGAATTATGGGAAATAGCAGAATTGCAGAAAATCCCATGGCCATTGTTGTTCTGTTCCTACAGTCTCCAACAGATTTCTTACAGGTTTCCCTCAAGACAATGAAATGGTAGTAAGAAGGAAGATCAGAAATGCGGAACAACTACCTTTTGCCAAGAAACCAGATTTTCTCTGTGCAGCTCTGAACCCTGGAAGATGCTAGGGTGCCTCGATGTCCCAGTTACTCTCTGGTTTATCCCTCTACATTGTTCCTATTTTTAACTACTATCACACCCTACCAGTGGAAATCATAGTCTACGCTGGAAGTGGAAAAGAGTCACAGAGACTATGCTTACTTAACAAAAACAAAATCCACAATTTTCTATTAGAAAGAAATATTAATTTCTACCAAATTCCTATGATACTCTCACTAGCAACTGATGGAAGAAAGGATACAGCTAACACCCCTACCATATTTATACAAGGCCATTTCCAATCACACATAAATAATTAATTATCTTCCCTCTCCTACAAGCACTTTTTATTCTAACTGGAGCTATTGGGATGCAAACACTGCACTACAGATGGTCTGTGCTTTAGCAAGGAAACAAAACCCTTGCCGTCACCCTTGTCTGGAGCTTTCCAGAGCTCTCCCAGACTTTTGCTACACTGACAGGTGGGGGAAGCACAGACCTGCTTCTAAGCCCACAAGCAAGGAATCTTTTTCGAGGTCTACTTGTATCACCCCTGTGAATCATTACCTGATCACTAGGTTGGATGAGAGTTTTCCATCCTTTTATCTATAAAACCTTGTAATCATTCATCATGGCCTTAGACCATCTTCTTGAATGCAGATAAAAACATCAAAACCTGACTAGATCATGCTGGAAGCCAGTATATTAAGATTATCATCACATTAATGGCTCAAATATTAAATTGCCAAAACACATGGCCGTCTGGGTTTGGTAGTGCAAACAGGTCAGTTCATATTTGCTGTACCAAAAAGCTACACAGCTACAGAGCTTTTACTGCTCTGATGAAGCACAGCACCTTTCGGTGAGGGCAAACACCAGGTGGATTTCTTAAAGAAAAACCACTGAAAGGTCCTTGATCCATTAGATCCATTCTTCACACTAACACAACAGTGCAAATCCCTCATTTCAATTGCCTTTGAACACTAGCAGTAGGTGCTTGATAGATCACCAGCTGTGCTCAATAAATACTGATCCAGGGTTATTCTTGACATTTGGCTTCAGGTAATCACTTTAAGACCCAAAGAAAATACTTTACTGGAACTGGACTTCTTTGTAATAGCTTGGAAAAATCAAACCGGTATATCTCAGATAATAATTTGTGGTTTCTCAACAGTTACATAAAAACCTCACATTGTGAACATTTCTAATACACAAAACCAAAGGCATAAATCTTTTAATATTAGAGTGCAAAAATAAGAAGAGAATTATTAATTTGAATGAGAAATTTGTCTCTAGCCATGACATATATATTGGGTTTACTTTCCTATAATATCGCATGTGTTTGGCTTCACCACACCATGACAGCTTACAATCCCACAGTGTCAACACTCCATCTTTCACGTACAAAAGAATGAAGTTGAAAGTGAAAATGAAAAAACCAAAAATCTAAACACAAAGCATGTCGCACTCCTTCTTCAAGTCAAAGGTTATAGCATGGAAACGCCTTTAGAAGGAATAACACTCATGTGGTAGGACATGCAGATAGTTTGAGACATGCAAATTAGCAAAAGTACGGAAAACAACACAACAGACTGGGGGAAGGAGTCTTGTAGAAGGGAGAATTAACTCGTGCCATGGTTGGCAATGACAATGATTTACAAGGACACAAGTGGTGGTGGTCAACCTTCAGCTGCAACACCTAGTTATGAGATGATAGCTGGTCACAGGTGCAGAAAACCAGGTCTTTTAAGATCTAACACAGCAAAGCAACCTGAAAACCTAGTGAAGAAAACCACTAACTGTAAGACTTGCAGGAGCTCAGCCCTTCAAAGGACAAACTAAGTGGCTGCCTTAACCCTGCGCTTGCAACAGCCCTCACAACTAGGACACGTCTTCCACTCTCAGAGACAATCTGCAGTCAGAGCTTTGCAGCAAACACCAAAACCATGCAAGTGTTTCCTGGAGGTGTTAAGTACAGACGTCATTTCAGTCATGCTCATGAGATGATAATTAATGCATTGTAACCAAGACAGTAAGTCTAACTTTCAACAGGTTCAAAAGCACTTCCACCAGTCTAAACTGGTGCTGCAGAAAGAGGAGGTTCTACTCTTTTCTCTGCCACCAGCCTTTAGTTAATTTTCCTCATCCATATGGTGACAACTGCATTCATGCAAACATATTAAGACTCATATCAGGCAATTGATCCAGATTTAAGTAACCCTGCCTTCCTCCCTCCCCCGCACCCCCCCCATCAACAAAAGAACAAGAGAATAGCACCCAAGAAC
>WTSP01020087.1:45082-64153 GCA_025331215.1 Actenoides lindsayi
AAAAAAAAAAAGACCCACAAGCCAGCAAGTGACCCATATTTAAAAAACCCGCCCCCCCCCCCCCCCCCCCCCCCAAAAAAAAAAAAAAAAAGGGTTGGAAGCAGCCATAAGTTACTGTAGGTAAGCAGGAAATTTTCCATAATACACAGCACCAGAGGGTACTAAATCACACAGTGAAAAGACTACATGCAAATGCAGTTTAGGACAAGCCATTCATTACCGGTCTTTTCAAGTTCACAATAAAAACAAACAGTTATTAAATGGAAGGGATAACTTGTCTTAGGAAAGGGTGTGCTCTGAAGAGTTTCTGAAGTGCATTTGAAGCTAAACATACACTATGAACTGAATTAGAAAACAAACTCCTGCAGAAGAGTCTTTGAAGGAGGCATTCTAATTAATCGAGCTCCACAGTTTGTTTCGTGTGCACATAATCAGCTTTTAATAGCAGTATCTATAAATCAATTCTGCATCTGACTGTAGGTTTGCTGAACCACCCAAATTAAATTTTAGTGGTTTGTGAGAAAAAGGAGAAGGACTGCAGGCTAAAAAGAGTCTGAAAAATATAATAAGGCTAGCTCAATTTTGTTTCCATTTTCCTACACTAGTCAAGATCGGTGTCAGAAGCATATATTCACATCATGTCACTTCCCTGTATTAAATTTTTGGCTAATCTTTTTCTTAACTAAGGATTTCACACAGCCTACAAAGGGCAACAATATTTGAGACTGTTTACTTTATATTGTTCTTTTATTTAAGTAACTAATGTGGGCTAAGCTGCTCCCAGCAAACAGGGCAGCATGCAAAGCCAATCCATAGCAGAATCTTTACAAGGTTGAAAGGGTACAACAGGTTTTTAAGAGGAGCACAGTGCATTCAAATTCAGGAGTTGCATTCCTGTAGTGAAAGTTGCAGATAGTAAGAAGCAGAACAACTTCTATTAGACCAAAGCCCTGCTAGCTTTAAATACTTCAGTGGGAAGGTTGATTGTTTGCCTTTTTTTTTTAAAATACACCTGACCCTGTATTTGAACTGATACATACTGCTTGATAAAACATTTTTAACTACTTTTCCTATACATTGCCTTCTCATAGATTCCCAGTTGTTTCAGAGAATAGAGAAACAGGAGCATCTACCGTTTTCCAAACACACATGAACCTGAATTGGTTTCTCCACGGCTGTAGGAAGGAGTTCTGCAGGACCCTGGGGAAAAGTGTTGCAGTTCCACTTCAAGTTTAAAAGACTACAAGATAATGGGGTAAACACTGACCCTGGAAGACTCCTACTGGAGCCAAAGGGGGTGCATGAGCTGCAGGGCCCAGGGCCATTGCCCAGTTCCCAAGTCTGGGTGAACACCGGGACTATAATCTAATCATATGTCACGATTCAATCAGGTACAACTAGACCTGTATGCACAGAAGTGCTCCTTATAAACAGGGTACAGTCTGGCCTCACCAGAACAAAAACTCACAAATGCCAGGAGCAAGGACTCTAATAAATCTCCCAATTTGAATGATCAAGACCTTGGGATACCCTACACACTGTTGAGGGGGGATACCCCACAAACTGCTCTTGTAGCTTAGACACCACCAGAATGACCACCAGTTGTTGTGTGTCTCCCTTCTTACTTGCATTAAAGAATACCTCAGTAAGGATGTATGCAGAGAGAACTGCAATGGATGGGAAGGCAAAACGCACTTCAGCTGAAACTAAACAATTGAAATAAAAACTGACCTGAAGCCAAATCATTAAATCAAATAAAAACAAGGGTGGAAATGTCACAGTTTGTTCTTGTAGCATTTGGGGAAATTCCAATTCCCTTTCCTTTGTAGCTTTCTCTATTATGAATGTCAACTACAGCTTTGGTGTGTCATCCAGCAAGGGCTTTCATCCAGCTCAAATCATATGCAAAGTCCCACAAGTCACAGGGAACTGACACAGGAGACTAGAAGAAGGACCTGTCTCTGAACACACACATTTTTACCCCAATTATATTGACTGTTCATACTTACATCCTCAAAAAAATGTCAACCATATCACTAATGGGCAATACTCTGTCTCACCTACAAGCTACATACTTTGAAGTCATTTTAGCACAACTGAGAACACAAATCCACTGTGAAAAGAAGGGTAAAAGGTACTGAGAGGCTGGACACATGTGCTTGAACAGAGCTGCAATGTTTCTGATCTGAAACAACCAAACCATTATAAAAGACCTAATTCACTTGTGTAATCAGGAGTAGTTTATGCATTTGCATAAGTAATCATGATTTAATTCAAAGTGCCTTGTTTGTAATGTTTTCTTCTCTATGGTCAAAGTCCCCAGGGAATTTGTGCTTGGTTTGTTAAACTTGTTTGCTGTTTTAACTCTGGGGCTTTTTAAACTACAGGAACACTAAAAATTGACAAATACACAAATGGAATTAAAATAGAACATATTAATGGGGGAAAACCTCCTACCCGACACGACAGATTGAGATAATCAAGTAGTATCAAGACCTCAACCACTTCTGCCAGCTCCTGGCACTGACTTGGATGACTCTTTAGGAAAGAGTTTGCAAATCCAAGACTGTCTGGGGCAAACTACAGCTGTAATATATTAGGCATTCACTGTAAATTGACAATAATACCAGCAAAATGTGTCTAGAAGCATTGTGCAAAGCAGATGATACAATGCTAGTTTGAGAGCGATTATACTAGTGGCTGGGTTAAGCCTCTGAGCTTGTGCACTGATTCTAGAAACCAAGGAAAGACACATCAAGCTGAATCTTTCTGTAATGCTAAGCTTACCTTCCCACAGCCCTGCTACTGACTTACTCTGCGGAAGCAGCCTCTTTTGTGTCCCTGTGAGTCTATAAAACAATTATTCAGGCACTAGCCGCTAAAATAGAATCAAGCTCTTTCAAAACATGACCAAACCCCTGACACCGGGGCCATGAAATCATTCCTTGTGGCACATGCATACTTAACCAGACTTAACCAGACACTTAACTGTGTGAAATGAGGAAAATGGATCTTTTCTTCCAGATCAGGTGCCTACTGCACAAGCAGAACCCAAGTGCTCCAGTGAAGCTGTAGAACAGAAGATGCAGCTGCTCAGCATGATTCCCCACCTGGGTTACAGACCAGGAAAATGTCCTCTCGATGGTGGTATGTCCCTGTGTGTCAGCAGCACAATACAAACAGCCACAGACAGCACCTTTGCTTGGATAGTAGATTAATACAACACAGGGAAATAGATGCAGAGAGAACAAGTGGCAGACTTACACCACTATAAACACTCATTTGAGCATCAGGACTAGGTATCACAGCTCTCTCAGTCTCAGGCTTAATTTGCTAGAGCACAATGCTAAGACACTTAGCCATCTCTCATCCTCCCTTTGGCTGTGGTTCTTTTGGCCAAGAAGGAATTTGCACCAGGATTACAAGTCAGAACCTTTTATTGTAACATAAAGCAGCTCAACTGCACTGCAGCAAGTCAGGCAAGCTCTTCAAAAATATGTAGTAGGGTCCATGACCAATGGTTTTATGACTTCGGGACTCAGTAGACAAAACCGAAATAAGTAAAGAGGTAAATAAATACAGTAAAGGTTCTAGTGACTATATCTACAATAACTTCTGACAATTTTTCAAACCTTTTGCAAATGAAAAGATAAGAAACCTAATTGTATGAAAACTTAAGCTTTAAATGTGTAGGGCTCCAGATCAGAAGTCTGGATTCCTAGCACAGAAGGCTGAAACAGCTGAATTGCTTAACAAGCACTACAGATCTCTTACCATGATCTCCTACCACCTCCCACCAAACTGCCAAAGAAAATGTGAATGTGTGCTCTTCAACATTTCTGAAAGGAATATAAGGAATGTGCACATCATTGCAGGGTAGAGCACCATACAAAAGTACTATTAGGAATTTTTAAACGAATGCATGATATAGAAAACCACTGTTCCTTGCCCATGAGAAATACTATCCCTTTCACTGTAACTATGTCATCATGCTTGATACTGTCACCAGGAGAGAGGGTGCTACTCCATGGGGACCTATTACATGATAACAAAGTAACGAAGATAAAAGATGACTTCTGTTCTTGTTACAGAAGTTCCACTCCTAGGAAATTAAAATGTGTGTGGTATGGTATGTTCTGCCCCAGGTATTTATTATTGTAATGCTTTCTGGTGATTTATAGGTTCCACGTTATGTCAATTATACGATGCAATAGCTTTTTTAATTACCAGTTTTCCCTAGTCTATATTCCAACACTATTCTCAATTCCTCTTTAAATTCTGAAGATGCTTTGTATATGCTTTCTTGTAGGTAGTATCAAGCACTGCTACTTATGATGATGTTGTTTCGGTTTTTCATGGCCAATAGCACTATAAAACCTATTATGTTTGAACAAGGACACAGAGGTAGCGTAAAGCGGGAATTCTGTCTGCTTCTTCACGTCAAGACAGGTTCCAGCTACATTCAAAAGGTTACAGCTACTACAGCTTTATAAATATATATGTTTATGTATACATGCACACACTCACATGCCTTTCGGCACAAAGCAGTTTTCTAGAAGCTGCTCTGAGAACACCTTGAAGCCTGTGGAGAAAATCAAGCCTGTCTTGTTTTCCTTGCTGCTGCCATCTGTGGCACATGCACCTAGTTATGCTTGGCTGCATACTGTCATATAAGCACTTTGTGTCAAACTGACCTAACAACAAACAAAAAATATCACACCAAGAAATGCTGTTAACATTGGGACACAGACTGAAAAGCATAAGAAAAATAATGCATCGCCTTCCAGCCTTACTGGTACTGGTAATAAGGGCATGACACACATGAGAACTGCTAAAAGGCTGAATTTATTTCCAGTCCTTAGTTGTATAGCACAGTCAGGATTTTAAAAGTTATGCAAGTCACACTGAGGACAGCAGGAAGAAGCAGTGTTGTCAGCCTTTTCCAAATGAAAAAGCAGGCTACCAAAGGGAAACAAAGCCTAATCAATTAAAAACAACAACGTACAAATTTAACAGCAATAATAAACCGTGCAAGCAGATTATGCTAGGTGTACATCAAGCTAGATTATATGAAATAACCTTCTCCCAAAATGTATGACTTAACTCAAACTTCTCAAATATATCATATTCAAGTGGTGAACAGGGTCATATGATGACAGCCTGTAGAAGATCAGCACCCACCATAGGCCCTCCAGATTAGGATTATACTTGGTGTGCACACTCCTATACCCTCTGAATAACAGACTACAGAATCACAGAATCGTCATGGTTGGAAAAGACCTCTAAGATCACTGTGTCCAACTGTCAACAACAACAAAAAACCAAAACAAAAAATTTAAAAAAAATAAAATAAAACAAACAAAACACCTCATCATCCCACTAGAGCATGTCCTGTAGTGCCTCATGTACACATTTTCTTAATATCTCCAGGGATGGTGACTCCACCACTTCCTTGGGCAGTCTGTTCCAGCATCTGACTACTCTTTTCAGTAAAGAAATTCTTCCAAATATCTGACATTAACTGTCCCTGATGCAACTTCAGGCCATTTCCTCTAGTCCTGTCATGATTTACTTGAGAGAAGAGGCTGCACCCACCTCACTACAATGTCCTTCCAGGTAGCTGTAGAGAGCAATAAGGTCTCCCCTCAGCCTCCTCATATCCAAACTAAATAATTCCCTCAGCTTCTCCTCACAGGCCTTGCTCTCCAGACCCTATACCAGCTTTGTTGCCCTTCTCTGAATTCACTCCAGCAACTCAATGTCTTTGTGGTGGTGAGAGGACCAGAACTGAACACAGTACGTAAGGTGTGGCCTCACCAGCACCAAGTACAGGGGCACAATCCCTTCCCTTCTCGTGCTGGCCATACTATTTCTGATACAGAGACCGCATCTCTCCCTCACCTGGTTCTCACTGAGCAAGTGTCAGTAAGACCTACTCATGTTCTCTACTTGGTCATTTTCTCCTGAAACCTCCTTTCCCTGTGACCAGCATGCTGCTCCTGAGGACTTACCACCTGCAGCCTATGTTTCACAGAATCATTTAGGCTGGAAGGGACCTCCTGAGATCATCTAGCCCAACCCAAACAATATGTAGATGCCCTGGAAGGCTTTTTTTCCCCTTAAGACTCTGTTTCTCTGGATTGGATCTCTCATCCCAGTTTTCCATCATCTCTGATTTTCTGAGGTATAATTGGGTTTTAACTACATCAGGGTTAATTGTCTTTGGCTCAACAAACTTCTAAGTGTTAAGGCTGATTTTTTTTCATACAACACAATGGTGATCTTAAGGAAGCATTAATATGTTGTCATTTCCCAGATGACCACAATGATGTGGTCTATGTGAAAGATTAACTTCTGATATAAGAGAATGGTCCAGAGCCATCAACTTAGAGAGCTCCAGAAAACCCAAACCTTCATCCTAACAAGCGAAAATAGTTCAGCAAGGCAGGGAGAGGAAGGTCACCACTGGAATAAAACTTACATCTGAAGCATGCCAGACACAACTAACAACTCTGTTGCTAGCTACAGGTCCCTGGCAGCAGGCTGAGCAAACAGCAGCAGATGCGAGGAGCAGGCAGGAGACTAAACCTTAAAGAGAATTCAGGTACCAGCAAAACAAGAGGGAAGTGGAAGAGGGATGACACCTGAGGGGACATCTCAGCCACCATCCTTACTGGTAGAGGGACATCTAAGCTACCATCCTTACTTGCATTCTCAGAAAAAATGTCTACTCAGTTGATACCTGTTTTGATTCCAGAAAAAGAAAACATTAGAAGGTTTTTGAATCGGGAACGTAAAAGAGAAGGGATACCAAGGAATACCATACACACCGCACAGCTATGAGCAGGGCAGGCAGACAGAAAGTACATGGGGGACTCAAGCTACCATTGCTAGAGGTCCCAAGGAAGCTCAGGAGCAGCAGGGTTTGGACTCTCTTGCAACAACTTTTCTTTTAAATCAGGTATTAATAGAGTCCATGCTTCTATGAATGAGCCTGCTAGCCCCAGTGTATCAGGTACAGGTTTTAAACACATAGACAATTTATAAGTTTGGATGAGTTAAAACTAGAAATGCTTCCAAACCTGTATCTCCTTACCCTTGTGGGCTTGTTTTAACCAAGTACCATCAAAATATACTTAAGTGCATCAAAGAACAGTTTTAGGGAGAATTCAGAGGCACCAGGTTGATTTTAATGAGTGTAAGAGCCCGGCTATAGTGTGCCTCAAACCTTGTGTGGTGGTAAGATCTGGAAAGACCTGTCTGGAGGGGAGAAGTGTTGATTGCTCCAAATGTCTCCGTGCTCTCTCTTTGGCTCCTTGCAGACATGCTTTAACAAAAGGAGGAGATAAATTCTTCATAGGTGTTCTCTGTCTTTTCTTTAGTTAAGTGCTCCTGCTGACTGCACCGTGGGGGAGGCGGATGGCAGGAGCCACACTACTTCTAGCTCAGAGGGCTCATACAAATCAACACCACTTCCTGTGGAAATTGGGAATGCCACCCGGATGTCTCAAGGGTATAAAGGGACAGAAAAAGATTGATCGGTGTGCACCCACAACCAAAGAACTGAAGACATGGACCGATCCAGTGAGACATCATTGGATCCAAGGGTGATGCTAACCTTTTCTCTTTATCTTACTCTCCGACTCACTCTCTCACTCCCCCTATCTTTTCCTCTTTTCTAATAACTATTTCTTCCTTCCTCAAAATTTAGTCACACTGTAAAATAATTGCCTATGAAAATAACACCTTTATCTGTACCATTTGTTGATTGTTTCATTAAGGAGAACTAATAAATTGTTTTGTTATTGTTCCTTGGAGTCATTGTCATGACTCTGTAGCCCCGGTGGCCCTGCCATGCAGGGACAGCCTTTTCAGGGGATCACAGAAATTCACCTCCCTCGTTGTCCTCTGAGTGGGACAAGACAATGAGTATTAAGTGTTTGATAACCCATTGTGTCTTTGAAAATCTCTCGCTTTACTAGAAAAATTCCACCAACACTCCAGCTTTCCAGAGTACAGAAAAGACTTGCAGGGTCATCCACCCCATCCTCAGCATATTAACTGAATGTCACAGAATGACTACAACATAGCATGAAATAAAAAATAGAGGAAATACTATCTATCTTCTACAACATCAAAAGTCTGGAGATTACCACCACTTCCCTTCCATAGCTATTCCACAGTCTCAACTACTTCACTGTGAAAGTCTCCTTTTATCTTAAATCCTCTCCATTTATAATATCATTACATTATTCTTACCTCTAGCTCTTTGAATACTAAATAATTTCTTCTTTTTAAACCTCGAAGAATCTTCTAATACTAGACACTTATCATACAACACTTCTGTCATTGCTTGGACAAGCCGTACATACTCAAGTCCTTTCAAAAGCTTTCTCAGTAAGCCAGTCCTTCTACTGCATAATTAGGTTTGTGGTTGTTCTCTTCACTCCCTGCAATTCATTAATATATATTTTTTTTAAATGGAGAAACCCAGAGTGAATGCAATAACCCAGATGCAATCTCAGTTAAAAATAATGCAAGTTCCCAGATCTTTTACTACAGTATGTGCTCCTTCTGCTTCAAATGCTAATAGTACATGCAGGGATTCTTAAAAAGAGCATCACCAAAAAAGGTACACAAGGTTCTCCTCAAGTCTACACTGCTCCTTGAATGAGTACTGAGCAAATCTGGTTACTGTTTCAAGTTCCAGAGATATTAACCAATCTTACAAGAAATTTTAAGAGTGCCTTTGGAACAGCTGCAGTGCCAATGCACACTTAGGAAGTTATTAAAACACAGATTATTGACCTCAAAACCACAAAAACTCCTTTGAAACCCTTCTGGATCATTACATAGCTGTATTTAGAGACTGGTGGATTTTCAGACATGGAGTCAAGGCTGGCACATATCTTCTTCTCTTGACAAGACAAACAATATGGATGTGACCACCATCTAATTATACTTAAATAAGCATTTATGCTGGGGAAACCATAGAATCATCTAGGTTGGAAAAGATCTTTAAGATAACTGGGACCAACCATTAACACTACACTAAGAAGCCCACCCCTAAGCCATATCCCCCCCAAGCACCCCATCTATATGACTTTTAAACACATCCTGGGATGGTGACTCAAACACCTCCCTGGGCAGCCTGTTCCTATGACCAACAAGTTCAGTGAAAAAATTTTTCCTAATGTCCAGTTTAAACCTCCCTTGGTGCAGCTTGAGGCCAACCCCTCTTGTCTATCACTGGTTACTTTTGACAACAGACCAGCACCTACCTCTCTATAGCGTCCTCTCAGGTAGTTGTAGAGAGTGACAAGGTCTCCACTCTTCTCCAAACTAAACAATTCCAATTACCTCAGCCTCTCCTCCTAGGACTTGTTCTCCAGGCCCTTCACCAGCTTAGTTGCTCTTCTCTGGACCTGCTCCAGCACCTCAATGTCTTTCTTGTATTGAGGTACCCATATAAAAACTTTACAACTGGAGGTCTTTTTCTGATTATACTCCCTCTATGTTTTCAGAGGGGAAACTGCTGCTCAAATTTCACTAAAAGAGTTCTCAGTTATGGATCACTAGCAATATTGATTGTAATGGCTCCTTTGGAAACATTACAGTCTATCATAGCAATGCTGTTGCTGCTGCAAATATGTTAATCTGCTAAAAGCCTTTTGAACACCATCTTCAGAAGTCTCTTTTAGTCTCCTCATCCTTTCAGACCATTGCTTTAGCACCTTGCAACAGCACAGAATTGTATCAACTCCCAAGATGGCTCAACACAAAAGTCAGTTTTCTAGGCTTGCATTTCCCTCTGAAGTCATCAGGATCACACATACCCAAAAAGGTACGCACCAAAAAAAGAAAGGTAAACAAAATGTTGTTTAACATCACAAATTGTGAGAAATTTTTGCTGTAAAATTCTCCCATGTTGAAAATGGCTACAGCATTTTTTTCCAACCAAACATGGTTTAAAGTAAAGGAGGGAGGGGAAAAAGTTTACTCCCTAAATAGGACTATGACTTAAATAACATATTTGTTGCAAATTTAAGGTTTTAAAGTTTAGTAACAGCTACCTGAAGTATCTGAGTGAACATTCATATTTATCATGGAAAACATGACCAGGCAAAAAAAAAATTAAAAGCTAAAATATCTTTTCTTATTATATTTCTTTTATTTTCCTGAGACAAAATCTTCTGGACAACACCAAGACAGAAAAATTAGCATTTCTTAAACATTGAGACAAAATACAGAGGAATTTAGCCAAACAGATGGAGAGAAAAAAAAAAAAATTCAGTGAAAAGTCATATTTCACCCCTTATTCAGTTGTACCTTAGCAGTGCAGGTAGGAGAATACAGCTGCTCTGTGGATCTGCACCTTGGCACACAACCAAACAGGACAAAATATAGAGAACTGAAGAGCAGCTACATGGAAGTACAGTTTCCCATGACAGCTATATATAATCTCCAGCTCTTATCCACTGGTTTTAAATAACTTACGAGCTCAGTTCTGTACCTCCCTTAAGACTCAGTGGAAGCAGTGAAGTTAACCATTCTCGGAGTTATTTTCCCAAGCTGGCATCTATATGCCCTGGAGGATACAGACTAGAAGAACATCAGCAAGAGGGGGTGAGTAGGAAACCCATTTCCCAGCTCTTGTAAGCAAACAGTAGGGTTAAAACAGACATTACAACTGATCCAGATGAAAGCGTGTATAGGAAATGCTGCTGTCCTCTGTGAAACCTCACTGGAGGATGAACCATGCTGCAGTGGGGGGAGAAACCATAAAAAAACCATTAACCTAGCTAGTCTCAGCCACACTTCGTGACTACAGAACTATGTTACAGCAAAAGCAATTACATAAGGGTAGCAAGACCTTGTTTTCCCACATCACTACCCCTTGCTAATGCAATCCTCCCCCAGCAATATGGGAAGACATGCTTGACAGCTACCCAGAAGAGTCACTGTCCTCCCTCTCAGGGCACACATGCTGCAGGTGCTGGGTTCTCTCTGGCACACAGGGCAGATGGCGAGACCAATGCCCCCTGCTACACTGCCAGGAGATGCTGCCTGATGAGTAGCCACCTGCACTTGACTGCCCCTGATGGGAACATGGACATGGAGGGAAGCCTCCTAGGCCACCACTCCTCCAACCTTCCTGCTCCTTCTCACAGCACCAACCAGGGCGCTGTTTCACATCACCACAGTAACACTTCCTTCACATGTTTTCCTTCCATACATGTCCCAGAACTGCACATTGTATTCATATTCAGCTTTCCAACATCTGTGCTGTGCTGAGCCCTGAGATAGTACTAGACTCAACTAGAGTTTTATACTTGCAGTATTTTAGAAGATGCCTCATTGTAAAGGTAGGAAGAAGCAAATGCAAATCTGTCTGCTATTAACCAGTATGAATTGGTTTAGGCAATACTGAGTGTATAAACAGAACATGGTTATTTGAATTACCTGGAACAACCAAACACTCATTCAAAAAAGAAAAAGTTTTAGATAATCAGCATTGTCCCAACAGAAAACAGACTCCCAGGGACTTCAATTTATTGCAGATATTAGATGCAACCTGTCTGTCAAAAGCACCAGGTCAAGCCCATAAGAGCACAATAAAATATGCCATTCCTCCAAATGAAGTCACACCCTGGCTGATTAATAAATGCAATGCATAAATAATCCACTCCAAACGTTGAAGTAGCTGATGCTGGAAATGTCAGCTGTCCCACCATGCCAAGGCAAAGCCATGCTGCTTGACACTGTCTCCTAAGGGGATCTGGGCAGGTAAGGTATAGTGCCTACATCAGCAAGCCAGTACCATTTCTTTCCCCATGCTGTAGCTTCTTCCAGAACGCTCTTAAAAATTTAACAGACTGAAAGGTGACAAGAGCCCATATCAAGACACATGGCAACAAAAAAAAAAACAAATAACAAAAAAATCCCCAAAGCTATGGAGGCAATAATTAGTTTCTGCTTCTTTCACTTCCTTCCCCCTAAAAAGTCCACTGTAGGGGGGAAGAAAAAAAATAAAATAAATTTAACAAGACAAAAAAAAGCAAACTGTGTAAAATACCTTTTCTTTCAATGAGCAATGACAAAATTTTTAGAGCCGTACTTAAAACAACTTTATTGCTCTACACTTGTACCTTTGTGGTGCTTTATATGCCTACTACACATTCTCAGCAAGATTATTTATTTGAAACTTTCAGCATTAAGACAGCTGCTATCCCCAAATGCTACAGGCCAAGTTTTCTGTCATTCCTTAACATTATTTTGTACTAATGACTACATACAGGGATTACAAGCTTTTCTTCTCTGGAAACCTGAGTTTCCTTGGTATCTGCTATATATTAGGTCACCATTCACTTCCCATTTCTCAGTCCTACCCTCTGCTGTACCATTACAAGCACCAATCACATGTCCACAATATTGAAGTTTTTTTTCTTCCCATAACATTTTCCCCTTCTATTTTACAGCCAGCACAGCAGTAGTTAGCAAGCAACACACTCTCTAGTACTAAATTTATTCATGATTATTCAGCAGTGTATTTCTATATAGTGGTTAAGTGCAGCCTAGTTCTCCATGAATGATAACTCAGCATGGTCTGGAATGGGACCAGGATGCAGAATTCTCATGTACTTTTGGACAGCAGCAGGTGCTTCCCAAACACCTCCTCTTGCTACCACTGCTAACAGAAGGAAGAGGATACTGAATACTCAGCTCTTACGGAGTGAAAGGGTGCTTCAGGACAGCAGTCCCTGCTCTGCAGGCCCTTGAAGCAGCAGCCCAGCTCTTCAAGGCTCTCTTTCAGCATCCATCCCAGCTCCCCAGCAGCACCAATCACAACCCCAGCAGTTCCATACTACTCTGGTTATTGTTTGCACAGGTGCAGAGGTGACTTCAGACCATGCCAGGGGCAGAAGGGTTGGGGGGCAAGTGTAGGCTGTTGTTCCAGACATGCCAAAATTCAGATCTCTGGCTACTGCCTTGGCATAGAGTAATTGCTTACACTAGCCATTTCTAACATTGAAAAACACTCCAGTACTTAATGAAGTTAAACTCAATTATTTCAGTCTTTCTGAATAAGGGATGAGGGTTTCCTTTGTCTTTCTGAAAAATTCTGGGAAACTTTATTATTTACAGATGATCTCTATGTTAGAGGTCCCACATTTCGAAGAGTCAGTGAATCTGAAAGAAACCAGCCTGCTTCCAAGACAAAAAAAAAAAATAATCTGCAGATAGGTATTCACTCTTCTGTCAGGCATGCCATTTGGCAATATTAGTATCCTCTCCCCCAGCTGTCAGTTACCGCTCCTCTGGGAGATGAGTACAGCTGGAGAACGGGGATTTTATGGGACTCTATAATCCATGTCACTGCAGTTAGCCAGGTTCACTCCTGAAGCTGGCCAACTTTGCCATCAGAAGACACAGGAACACACATACAATCTCTTGCTTTGGAAAAGTTGTGAGGACAGTAACCTCTAGCTCCTGGGTAGTGACAAACAGCTGGGAACAGTAATATTTTCAGCAGGCTCAGCTGGAACCTGGAAAAAGCATCTGTCCATAGTTTCAATGGCAGGTGGCAAGGAACAAAGTGTGTGTGTGAAGTGCATAGGCAATGTAAATCCAATTTCTATGAGAGAAAGTTTAGTTGCATCTAGTTTTAAAGCTTTATTTTTAGCTCCTTTATTTAGTAATGTCCAGAGACAATGTCATGAACCAAAACCAGTGATCTTTCCACAAGGATATAAGATATGTATTATACATATAGTATAGTCTTGTTAGCATTTTAAAATAATGGGCTAATGATTGAGTCATGCGGCAATAGCAAACAGTTCATTTACATCAAAAGGTCTATTTTAGGGTGGGGGGTTTTCTGCCAGCACTTTGTGCCAGCAAGCTACAACAGAACAGTAGTGGCAAGTCCTTTCATGCATTCCACCAACCGATTAAATCATTCCTTTGGTATTTTATAGCATATCTTGTTCCCCATCAGAATATACCATATCTTGCTTCTAGAACTGTCCCTCCTCATCAGAAGTATCTAAGTATTATTTATAACCATATTAAGATTTACATATCCTAACTGGCATCATTCATCCTCTGAATGAATTCCAAGTTCTGCATTCAGATACACAAGCTCACATTTTCATGACTGCCATGTCCTTTTCAGCTTTTCCTGAAGTATATGTTCCTGCACTTGTAACCATCTGACTGCACTCTTCTGTCCACTCTTTAGGCTACTTTTTGAGGAATACACACAACCTTTTGCTGGGCATATACTTTCCTTACACATCACTTGGCTTTCATTTTTGGTGCCTCTCATTGCTTGATTTACAGTATACTGTCCACCTCTCTCCACTGCCGCTGGAGGCACTTGGAAAGTGTTTCCAGTACTGCACACACTTTGGACAAAGATAGTCTGATGCATAATACTTGCTCTCAACAGCAAGTAAGATCCAGAAAGACTATCAAAATACCATATCTATAAAATATAATGCAGAGTTTAAAGTGAAGAAGGAGGCTGACAAAAAGTTACTGCCTAGAGGAGTGCCAGAGGAGACCAAGTTACTCTCACAGCCCTTATTTATAATCTCCCACCTCAGAACACTATTTCCTATCACAAGTTGAAATACCTAGCTTCCTTGGCACTTAACATTAAGCATTCTGAGCACAGACTTAAGTCAGGTATGTCTGAACCCTCCAAAACCCTCAGCCCCCTCCAGCCTCTGTTGTTGTGGTTTTGTCCACCTTTTCAAATTTCCCTGCAGTTACATAAGCAATAAATGCTCTTGCAGCGATATGATTCTCATGCTTGCATAGGAAAATGGCTACACTGGCTTTCATCTCCACCGATCTCCTCAAATTGTATTAATGCAGCGTATTTACAAGGTAAGAATTGTAAGAGCAACAATTGGTATTTCTCCAAAAGCTTTCTTCAACTACATTAATCACACTTCAATCCATCCACGTGATTTGGGCTTTACTGTCATACCTGCTTTGTAAAGGGAAAATGAAGGTATTGAAAATTTCACCGACTTCTATAAACAGTCACCAACAGAGAGAAGTTTGTGGTGTAGATATGCTGACTTCTGTTCTGCTGCTCTTGACCAGAAGAGGAATAATTTTCTTCTTAACATATTTTGACATCCTATCTGCTGTTGGCTAGGAAGTGATGGCAGATGCTCACATATAGCAACACTAACATTTTGTAAGGCTTCCTCCTGTTTTCTATTCAGAATTGTATCTTCCCACAAGCTACACTGGAATGTTTTACAATTACTTTGCAAATCACATTTCCAGAAAGAAAAGTCCCTGAAGCTAACTAGATCCAGATTACAGTGACATTCAAATGCTACCATCCACTACAACCAAAGAACATCAAGCAACTAAAAAGCTTTAGAATTCAAGACCACAGCATCTAATCCTGCTGAAGTCAGTGGGAAGAGTTCCCAAGACTGACAATTCCTGTAAGATTTGTACAGTGACAGAGCAGATTGATACATAAATTCTAAGTGACTGCAAATTTCAAATGGCTATAATTATTTCTAAATCAGGAACTGCATAAGGAGCAATCTAAATACTCTTGAATGGACTATAACATGACTAAAACTACCTTCAGAGAGTAACTGCTTACTGTGTTATATGGCCTAGAAATAGAAGTACCTTTGAAATCAATTATGCAAAGAAGAATTTGTCAGAACAGCCAATTAGATGCTAAAACCCTTGTATTGAAAATTGATGCTACATCTAATTAAGCAGTCAAAACTGACTTTTCACCTAGAAACAGAAGGAAAGACTATTCTGCTTCAGCTGCATGTACAATTTTCCCATCATATATCTTTAATTGTATGTTACCTGTTGGCAGTTCAACCTACCACTTTTATAATTGCTTTCTAAAATAAAGAACAGCATCTAGGTTTTCTGTATGTTTATGCATATGTAAAGTAAGACTTTACACCAGTTGAGCATGTGGTCTATCAAAAAAGGCAACATACTATAATGTCATAAATATGTATATGGTAGAAAAGATTCAGTATCTGAAGAAACCAAAAGCCAAAGGATCATAAGTTAAAGCTGCGGAAGTAAGTTCACAGATCATTCAAAGGCATCTGTGTCCTTTTCACAAAATCATCTGAGTCTATGACTAAGGCTTTAGCTGGGATAAGGAATAAACAGGCAAAAAAACCAAATCAATTTTAAAGTCAGCAGCACATATATTTGAAATTCACACACTGCAAATACATATGTTAAGAGGCATACATTGGAGCAATATTCCCATGGTGTGAGCTCTAAGAGCAGAGCAAAAATGACTAAGTGGACCCAGTGGTCTGAAGCAACAGAAGGAAATTTCTCTTTCTAAATGCAAGATAGAAAATGAAAATCTGCTCAGTAATGACCCCATTTACTATAAGAAAATCAGCAGTTGTCTTATGCAGTAGCAGAAAAGCAGAAAAAGTATCTCCAGTCCTGCAGGACACTGAAGGCTTCCCAAGGGACACTGAGTGACTTCAGCCACCATTTAAATTCAAGTGTTTTTGTGTTTATTATGCCCCTGCTTTCCCACTACAAAGTAAAAAGGCGGGTCTGAAAATTTAAACTTTGTTATGACTAAAGAGGTAATTCATTTAGGAACTACACACACTCATAATTACAAAGAAAGAGGAACAACTTGAAAAAATCTTTTATCCAGTAACTTTTTTTTGTCCTTACACTGGGAAAAATACATAATAATAAATGTCATTATTACAAACTTCTAATCCCGTTTCCAATGAAGCCAAAGGGAGTTCTGACTACGAAGCTGCAACTCAGAACCATATAGCTATTATAGAACACAAGCCCCACAGTCACAGAAACGTGTTGCCATTGTCAGCAGTCACCCCCCATGCAGAGAGCTCTGCTCTGCAGCCACAAGCCCATCACAGATGTTTAAAACGGGCATGTGTCAATGTTCCTGCATATGCTCCTGTCTCTCCACATTCATGTCCATAGTGACACACACTGGCTATACTGGGGAAGAACACCGCTAGAGAGATAACCTTAAAAAAAATACAGCAGCCTTTGGCAGCTATTAGCTTCTGATAAATTATCTCATTAATGCAAACATGAGAAAGAAATTCCCTTTCCAGATCTTATCTCCCTTGAATTATAACTCTTCTGTATGGGAAACACAGCCTCCTGTCTGTTGCAGTAGAAATGCTTTCAGATCTGAGCTGAAACTCTGGTCATGACACAAGAAGCCAGCAATCTAGCCCTCCTATTTTAAAACTACAGCCTGATGCTGAGATTTGCTCTCGCTTCACCAGGTGCTGAGAAGTATTCCTTGTTCTTGTTTAGTCATGTTTCCAAGGAGCATTTCATCAGCTTTCAGAGAAGATACTTGCTTCTAAAGGCCATTTTTAGGTTTTTATTATTATGATGATGATAATAGAAGGGTTTTTTTTCCTGAAAATGTTCTTGACTCCAGCTTCATTTAATGTATCAGTACATTATGAAAGTGTAATTCAAAAATACACTGATAATGAGCCAGTGTAGGCAATACAACCTATGCCAATAAACTCAACTAGCCATTGAGAGTTATTTTACAGTCCTTTAAAAATTACAATATAAGGAAGTTTAATTATTTTTTAAAAAACCTCCTAAATGTATTTTTGAAAGAAGGAACAAGACTATTTAATTTCTATACCCTATATGAACAAAAAAACCAAGCATAAGCACTGAAAGAGACTAAAACTCATTGTTTCTCACAAGAGGTATGACGTAGAAGCTCACAAGGGCCACTTTCCCTTGCTAAAAAGGGTATTCTTATATCCAGCCATCTGCCTCACTCCTCTGGGGCACTTCATTTATTTCAGTATTTTGCTCGATTCACATGAAACTTTCAGTGAGCTTTTCCTTAGCTGGAACTGGGGTATGTTTAGCGTTTCCCAAGTATAGCAGAAGAGTGGGTGGTGCCATTATTCATCACTGCACCCCACGACTCACAAAATCAGCCATCTGCCATTCCCGTTCCTGCTATATTTTAATTAAGCGTCTACCAGTCAAAGAAAAAGAAAGGAAAAAAAGGGAGGTGAGGGAGAAAAAAAAAAAAGAGGGGGTGTGGGGAAAAAGAAGAGTAGAAAAAAAGTGGGCAGGAAGGGAAAGGACCCCGGGTGCTTCAGATGCGGGCAAACCCCCCAGTGAGGGGGCGGGCGACCCCCGTCCGCGGCGCAAGGGCTTGGCCGCGGCGGCTGAAGTTAAGCGGAGCCGGGCGGGCTGGGGCGGCCGTACCTGGGAAGAGGAAGGCTTTGCTTCCGTTGTGCAGCCCCGGCACCTGGCGCACACCCTCCGCGGAGCCTCCCAGCTGTAGCTCGGACAGCACGTCGATCTGCAGCGAGGGGTCCACGCCAAAGCCTGCAACTGACCCAGAAAGTGCCGTCACCCCACCCGCCGACGCTGCAACTTTCCGAGTGCCCCCCCCTCCGCTCCTGCCGCTGCTCCCCACGCCTACGGCCGCCCGGTGACCAGGGTATAGCCGCCCCGAAGCTCTTCCGGCCCCGCTCCCGGGTGCCTTCCCAGTGGGTCCGGCATACGCCTACCTGGCCCCAGGCAAAGAAGAAGGCAGAGCGTGCTCAAGCGGATGCCGGACTCCATGGTACACCGATGCGCTCAGTCCATAGTCCCCTTCCTCCGGCTGCTGCGGGTGAAAAACCTCCGGGGAAGAGACAGGGTCCCTCCCCGCCTCTCACCGGGAGGAGCGGACCCCCCGCCACCCCGCAGCGCGCATCACGGCGGGCTCCGCGCCGCCCCGCCGCCGGCCGGAGCACACACAAAGGGGAGAGCGGCGGGCGGGCGGGCAGCGCAGCCCTCCGCTCGCGGGCAGACAGCGGGGGGAGATGGGGGAGCCGGGGGGGAGCTGGGGGAGCCGGGGGGGAGCCCGCCGGCGCCTGCCGCCGCGCGAGCGAGAGAGGCCGCGGCAGCCGGGAGGCGGAGGCGGCGCACCCGTGCCCCGCAGCTCCCCGCCCCGCCGCCACCAGGCGCAGCCCCTCGGTTAGAGAACCGCAGCAGCAGCCGCCGCCGCAGCCCGGC
>WTSP01020088.1:0-133443 GCA_025331215.1 Actenoides lindsayi
CAGATGTGCTTTCCGTGCAAAAAGTAAATCAGCGCTGTGTAAAACACATCAATATAATAGGGTTTGCATTACTGTGGTGCCCCCCGTGTAGTTTCAGCAGTCCAAAACAGATGACAGAGAAGTTCTGATTTCTGTTGTCTATAAACCCTTTAAGTTTAGACCTTGCAGTGTTCCTATTATCAATCAAACTTTTGTATTACTTTTAAGACCTCACTAGTCAAGCACTTACTCCTGGACAAACCCTCATGTCCACCATGTAATACAATAGAGCAGAAGCCAATGCAGACAGTATCACACTGCTGAAGAATTACATCCTCCACAAGAGATTCTGTTAGGCAGAAGTTCCATTAGATTCAATCCCATCTGATTTCTTCTTTTCTCACTGTGTTTTTGTCCTTTTTCTGTGCCTTATTATGTTTCTTACCCTATGTGGTATAGAAAGCTGAAATGACATATGTTAGTATTTCCTGATAAAAGATATGACATTCATTCTTACCCTCAACTGCTGAAAAAGGACAAGAAAACTTATCCCTGTATGCATTTGGGCAGACTTTCTTCCCTGTGTTTATCTCAGGTAGCATGCTGTCATTTCCATCTCTGACCTGATGGAACGCTCAGCTAGCCTCTGTGCCTCAGCAGTGTCCATAAAAGGTCCTGCAGAGAGATCAGGGCATGAGAAGCCATCGTGCCTTTCTTCATTGCCCCAGCAGCAATCCAATAGCACTTCCAGAATGCTGGGTCTGATTCTCAATAAGCAAGAAGCAGCTCTGTGTTAACAGGAAGTACTCAGCTAAAGTACTCAGCATTGCTCAGCTGAAGAATGTGACTCTTCCTAAACCTCTTCTTTTTCATGCAGGAAATGCAATTGTGTTTTTATCTGCTGATCACAAGTATTTCATTTCAGAAGCCATTAACTGAGCAGTCCAATTAGTTCAGTGTAAGGTGCTTTGTCCTGATATCAGATGTTCCTGTGTTCATTTCTGACCCTGTTCTTGATGTTCTGTGGACACCACTGAGCCACAGCTTTTATTAGCTCCACATTCAGGTTTCTGCACCCACTGTTAGCTCAGAGAAATGGTCCCTGCCTTGCTGAGCAGAACTATTTGACAGGTTGACTAGCATCTTTCCTTGCACAGCCTGAGAAGGGCATAACATGGTTTTAAATTTATGAGTGCCACCAGGATGCTTTGAGCTTCACAGCAACTGTTTCTGCTTTTCCTGCTCCCCCCAAGAAATCTGTGTACAAGGGGAGGGGGAGACTGCTCCTGAATTGTGGGCCCAAAGAAAATGCCATTCTGAGCAGTGGGTGAGACTTTCACAGAGAGAGGTGGTTAGTGTCAAAAATGATGTTTATTTTATGCTCTTGAAATTCATTCTAGCAGGATGTGGCTAGACTGTATAGTTTAGTGCAGAGGTACTTGAGGAAACTCCTTTCCTACCAATCTGTATACCAAAAATATCTTAACCATGAGAAAGACACGCAGCTTCACCTCAAATAATTGGCTGAGGTACATTTATTTGTAAGAATGTACAGGTATTTCTATAGATAGGAAGCACTATCCCAAGACACAGATGGTAATAATATGAAAACAAACAAACAAAAGTATATTTCCGCTTATACTGTTTCTTTTCACATTTCCCAGACTGAATATATTCTAAGGTGATGAAAACTGTGAAGAAGGGCTTGAACAGGTATGTTATCCTACAGAGCTCTGAGAACTAACCCAACCTTTTTGTCTGTGAGATCCTAAAGCAGCACGTACCATGACAGTGTAAACTGGACTTAGCACCCCATGTGAGCTTTAAATCAGCTTTCTGAGGTATTGACAGCATAGACACAGGAGCAGGCAACCACTGAACTGGTTACACAGTACAGCAGCAGGACTTGGGGGGAATTCACGCCTTTTAATGAGTGAGCTAAAGATTTATTTGATTTTACTTCAGAACAATGTGAAACTTATAGTCTGATTTGATTTCAATATGAACACAGCTGCCACTTGATGGATTGCTCTGAATTTTGCCTTGAAAGATGGTGTTTGTGTTTTTTGGTTGGTTTTTTTTTTTCCTAAGCCAAGCAAAGGCATAGTAGAAATGTGTAAAATATTTGTTTCTGTGACTGTAAATATTGAACCTTGGGCTCTGGCCTTTGCAAACTGAAATGTGGCTTTGTGGTTTGGTGCATTTGCAAACCTCAGGACCATGCTAAGAAAAATTCAGCAAACACAGGCTCTGGTTGTTGGCATTGCTGGGAAGTCATCAGATCTGCCTCATCCCAGCTGGCCTCCTTCCTTCCTCCCTTGCAGGGCCGAAGTCTTCTGAAGGCATGTATGCACAGGACAAGTATAAAGTGTAACGAAGTTTTTATTTGGAAGTCAATGGTTTAATTTGAGAACAAATGGTTAAGCTGACACAATCACGCTCCTCTACAATGAGAGTCAAAATCCTAGTGAAAAACCAACTAGCTTTTAGCAGAAAAGCATATCACTAAAATACTTGTTATTTGCTTTCAAAAATGCTTTTGTGTTTCACAGATGGAGCCAAAAGGCAGAGTGCAACCTTTATCTACCCAAGTGGATTGTCCCCATCTAAGAAAGGTGTATTTCCTGCAAAACAGTTCACCAGCTCCTCTACTGTGCCCTTCTTCCCACTGACAGAGGATGCAAAACTTTTCAAACTCAGGACCAGATCAGGGTGAGAAGAGAGCTAAAGCTTCAGTGCTCCAGGTAATAAAGAGCGGGTGCATGATGAGTAGAGAAATCACTGCATTGCTTTCTCCTGTGCTGCACATCAGAGTTCCAATGCAGCCTGAAAATCAAAGGTTGGGATGGCTAAACTGTTTCCTGAAATTCCCCTTGTTCTTCTACACGAGGGAAAAATAACAGCCAATAAAAACAAATCTCCTGAAAAGTTTTGTGTTTTCCTGCTTAGATAGAACTGAGATATATACACATAAATTAAAATACCCCTTTAGAAGTACTAGTACATATAAATTATCCTACAATAATTCAAGTTTCTCAAGTAAGTCTTACATCCAGATAGCCAACACAAATTCAACAGAGGCAAAGGAGAAAATAAAAAGGGGAAAATTAAGGTGGAATATCTTAAAGGGAAAAGAAATGACTGTGAGGAACTAAAGTTAGAGAAGAGGTCTGAGAAATAAGGGGTGCTGAAAGGTCTTCCTACTGTCCACATCCAGGAATATGTGGCTGAATCTCAAGACTTCCATAGTTAATAAAATTCTCTTCAACTACCTGAAAGGTGGTTGGGGTGAGGAGGGGAACAGCCTCTTCTCCCTGGTGATGTGTGACTGGACCAGAGAGAATGGATGCAAGCTGCACCAGGGGAGGTTTAGGCTGGATATTAGGAAACATTTCTTCACTGAAAGAGTTATCAAACATTGGAATGGTCTGCCCAGGGCAGTGGTGGAGTCACTATCCATGGAGGCATTTAAATGGTGTGTGGACCTGATGCTCAGGGACATGGTTTAATGGTGAGCTTGCAGTGTTGGGTCGAAGGTTGGACTAGATGATCTTGAAGGTCTCTTTCAACCAAAGACATTCTGTGATTCTGTGATACTGTGAAAAGTGTTGGATGCACTTTTGGGTGCACATACCTGCATCTTCCCATGATAGTGAGCTTAGTCTGGTTCTGTTATTACTGTGAAGTAAACATGATCGTAGATAGGGAAGAGTTTATTTTATTTAATTTATTTTATTTCCACCCAAAGTAATTCTGTTCTTTATATATTTCTTTGCATGCCAGCAGCCTTGCTTCCAACAGTTTGAGTTTGGCAAAAAGCAGCCTAAGTCAATAAAAAAGAGCTCCAAGTGTCATGCACAATAAAGACTTGGGTACAGTTTTCCAAACAACTGTAAAGTAAAATTTACTGAAAAGCAGGCAAAGAGCTCATATCTAGAAATCAAGTCACTGCTTGTAAAAGTCAGAGGTTAAATTCTTTCTTAAAAAAACTCTCACATCCATCTGTCAGGCATGTCCTATCCTTGCTTAAATATTTGAGAGGGGGAAATAACTGGGATAGGCAAGAACATTTCCATAGACATATGTTAGGAATCTACAGAACAAAATTAAATTACTTCACTCTTTTAAGTGACATTTCTAATTTTTCACTTATCGGGTATTATGAGTTATAATACAACTTTTTTAAGGCAAAAGGAAAAGTAAAATAACAGCAACAAAAGACACATCCCAGTGTGTATTTATTTCACTTTGTAATTCAAGTCGGTCCAATTGTGCTCCAGGGCATTTAGTTTATGTAATGCTGAAGTTTGAAAGCTACATCCAAAATTATTTTTGAATCATATTTAGTGAGATCTATAACACAGGAATGATTGATTTATTTGCATGTTTTTAGGTTTTGTATTTTGCCTAAATTTTGATGCAGGCAGGCTTTAAAAAATCAGAGTAAAACACATTCTTTGAATGTGAAGATGAAATTTTAAAATAAGATATTGGCCTTTATATGGTCAAGATACAAGTTTCTGTATTGGCTTCCACAGACTGTAACTGCTTTCCTAATTGTCCAGTGCATATCTGTAAAATGGCTGCTCCTGTCAAGCAATAGATGGTTTCACAGTCCCATTAATTTTACTGTGTGAAGTACTGGTCTTCAGAGAGATGGAGTTCATTGCTTAATATTTAGTGGCCAGGGTAATGGATATGCTTAATTATATAGTTTCTGGTCTGAAAGAATGACGTATTAGGACATTCGCATGCCATTTTACTTTGCTGGGAATTGGGAACAAGCCTCCACCATCTCTCCCAGCCACTTTGCAGCTCTGGGAACTTGATGAATGCCCAAAGGCAGCAAGCTTTTCCTACTGTGTCTCAGTGCAACCAATAGCACAGTTTAGGGTGGCCTTTCAGATGTGTCCTGCCAATGGTAATCATGCTCCCAAGTCCCTTCAGAGCTTTTCAAATGCCTCCTCTAGCCCAGGATGGAAATGACTTCCCTGGAGCTGTGCAAAGCCGAGATCATTTGCCTTTTATCTCCTGCTCAGCCTGCGGAGTAAATATCAAAATCACCCACTCTTTGTTTTGCAGATCTGGTTGTTTCCCACTCAGGAACCCTGATGGTATGGCACTTCAGAGGTAAAGTGATCAGGGACAATGGGTCATGCTGGGTGAACATGGGGAAGCTGAGGGCTGCACACCCCTCTGCACTCTCTGCAGGCAGGGGACAGGATGCAGACTTTCTGCCTGAGCAGCTCCCCGAGGCCTTTCAGGTCAGAGTCCTGAGCAGAAGTGGGGGAAATCACAGAACCACACAGAATTATTGAAGCTGGAAAAGACCTCTAGGATCAACAGGTCCAGCCTATGACCTGTTACTACCACATTGGCTAGACCATGGCAGTAAGTGCCACATCCAGTCTTTCATTAAACACCTCCAGGGATGGCAACTCCAGCACTTCCCTGGGCAGTCTGATCACTCTCTCTGTCAGGAAGTGCTTCCTGATATCCAACCTAAACCTCCTCTGGCACAGCCTCGGGCCATGCCCTCTCATCCTGTCACTAATTGCCTGTGAGAAGAGCCCGACCCCCACCTGACTCCAACCTTCCTTCAGGGAGTTGTAGAGAGTGATAAAGTCCCCCCTGAGCCTCCCCATCTCCAGGCTAAACAACCCCAGCTCCCTCAGCTGCTCCTCATAAGACTTTCCCTCTAGTCCTTTCACCATGAGGCTGCTTGAACTCCTCATCACCTTGGATATGAGTGAGGAGGAGGAGAGCTGTACAAGGTGCTGGTCAGCAGGGCTGTTCAGAGGCATCTGCCAAGACTCGCTGCCCACCAGCTGCATTGTCCAATAGGCTGCAAAACCCTTCAGCTGCATCCCATGGCAAGAAGCAGATATGGAGGGCACAGGCTCTTCCAGACCAGCTACTGTGCAATGCAAAGTCGTGTTAAGAGACCCCTCATATTTCAGTGAAGCTCCATTTCATGCTGTGAGCTGGAGAAGGGATTGTGCAATAAAGGGGAGCAGTGGAGCATACCTGTAAATGCCAAGCAGGCTGGGACTTGCCTGACTGTCATGAGACAAACTACACCTGAGCACTCTGCAAGTTTTTAAGTGGGGAAAAACATAGGCCTCTTTCTTGGTTTTAAACAGTTCACCATCTGTCCCATCCTTCATGTGGACAAGGGGATATTTTTGTGATGCTTAACCCCTCTGCCGCAAGGACCAGAAGCTTGTCCATTCACTTGGAGGAATATAGAAGCAAATACTTCTACAACTAGCACTCCTCAAACATTTAAGACCGGCTTTTTTGGTCCTTTCCCAGTCAAACTTCCCTTTAGGGTTAATTCACAATCAAATGGGATCTACCCTTCATCATCAACACAGCTCACTTTGCTCCACTGTGGTAGTATATCTCCAAGAGCTGACAAACTTACTGTTGGGTTGGTTTTTCTCACAGTAAGACAAAGATGTTTTCTTGTTATCATTTCACTAGATCAGATCTGACTTCACTAAAATTACGTAACTCTGCTAAATGGTTAACTAATGATACATGTCTGGATACAGGTAGTTGAATTAAGAGATGTTGTATCATTAACTCTGCTTTAATAGAAGATAAATACCACAGAATGGGATAAAGACTATAATAGGAAAGCACAAGTCCTAGTCATGAAAGATCTCCTTTAGAATTAGTTCACACAATGAACATGTCCCAGAATTTGCATTCACCCACTGGTTTAAAATTCTGATAAGTTGTTGCTTCCCACCTGCATAAATGCAGCTTATCTGATATGGAAATTGAAAATCTAATTCATACTTCTTTTTCCTTTTTTTTTTTTTTTTTTATTTTTTATTTTTTCTCCTGTAAAATAGGGCTTACAAAACCCCCTAAATGGTGAAGGGGAAGTCTACCTATAGACATTAGTTGTACCTAAGGACATCACCTCCTGTAATCCAAAGAAAGAGATATGTATGGAGTAGGATCTGACCCAAGAAACAGTGCTTTTCTTTCTGAACTACCAAAATGAGTCATTTAATGAAATCCATGCTCTCAATCCAATCCATCTAGACGCTGGTCCTTCAGCTCTTGTCAATGGCAAAATATTTTATTTATCTTCCCAACACTTGTGTTAGCATGTTCAGTGGAATCACTGGAAAGAAAGAAATGTCTTTTAAACTATTCTGGAAGGTATGGGTATAAAACAGATCTTCATAAAGAATTAAATCTTTGAAATCGGAGTTTTACTTTGGCCATAACACTGATATAAGAAATGACCACTTAAGAGCTAGGCTTTTGACACCACCATAAATAAACCCATGGCTGGGGAATGGTACTGAATTGCAGACAGAGCTATTAAAAATATGGAACCTAGTGCTGTTTGCATCTTGATTATTTTATACTGTTCTATCCAGTGGCAGGATGATTGATGTCATTTGGTTTTGATTCATGCCATTTTAGCTCCCGGAATAACAAAATAGAAATGCTTCTATGTTTTAGAGAGATTTGCTTGGATATGCTATCAGCACTGTTTCCCTAATGGCAAAAGAAATGTGAGCATTAAAAATAATTACAAGTGTAAAAGACACTCCATGACCTAAATCAGTGGATGTACTATGTTATCTACAGAAGGAAGAGCTGGGAGTGTTATGTACTGTGCTTAAGGCTAACTAAATTCCTTAGCTTTAGATAGTTTGGCATTAAGTACCTGTAATTATTTTTGTTCTTTCATTGAGATTTATGTTGGTCTGAATCATCCTTTAGAACATAATTAAATCAGCTATTTCCTTTTCTCTTAGTCCCGTTCAATGCTAAATTTGTTGTCATTTTTTCACATTTGGATATTAATCTTTTAAATGTTTGTGAAACTCTCTGGAGAAGAGGGATTTGCATGAAAAAAAGTCACATGAATGAATGCACTTTATGCATTTTTGAGGTATTTTATGCATACAAATGACTAGATTTTCCTGAGTATTTTGACATCTTGTTTGATGCATTTTGAAAATCTAGTTTTCGGTAAAGCTTCCCCAGGAGCTAACCCTGTGGTCACAGATTTCAGCTCTTGCTATACTCTTTCCTCTCTCAGTCTGCAGGTGCTGTGACTCTTCATAGTTCCAGGTACTGAGCTTTAGATCTAAACAGAGAAGCATGGGCTTACAGCTTTAGAGTATCCTCAGTTTGATCCCAATGTGAGAACAAAGTTTTGGGTATTGTATTTGCAGAATTAATATTAATAACTGACCTGGATGTAAAAGGGAGGTTTGACTGCATAACAAAGGATCTTCTCTTTCTTTCTGTCTTTTTTCATATGTGTATATACATAAATATATTCTAAATTCATTTTTATACTTCACTGTCAATACAGAGGGAAGACTTGGCCTCTGTGAATTCCTTTAGTAGCTATAGTCTGAAGGTGCAGTGTATTTATTCACCTCCTCTGACAATGAACCTGCAGAAACTATCAAAACTAAAGGAGTTGCACCTGTATAAAACTGGTTTCATTGTACATTGGACATACAGTGTAGTTAAAAGGAAAATGTACACATTTTCAGAATCCCAAAGAACCCAAATATTTACTTTAAATGAATGTGAGCAAGGTCACAGCAACACCTCTGAGATTCTAGCCCTGAATTCATCACCGCTTTTCTTAATTCCTCTCATATAATCATGAAAATCAGGAAGTAACCAGAACTTTTTAAGCCACAAGCAGAGAAAAAGACTTTGTAAAAAAAGAGCAAACATTGATGTTTGGAACCCAGAACTTGGTCATATTAAAAAGCACAAAAAGGGGCACACAGAGAGAAAAAATTGTAATGCCTTCAGATTCTCAATATGCAGGTATGTGAGAATATAAGTAATTGTCTCCCAAACTAACGTCCTTCTCATAGTCATGAAATGCTTTAGTAATTTTAAGGAACTGTTCTCAAATTTTTTAATTTATTCTTAAATTGAAACACCTCTTACACAACAATTGTATAATGTACTCTAATTACTGATCCCGGCTTACAGCTTCAGCGCTTTATTGTGCCTCATTCCCATGTAATTGCATCTACTTCCTCATTACTGTGCCCTTTTCCACCCCTTTTCTGTGCATATACAAAGTGTATTTTAATTCCAAGCAACCCCTCAGCATATACAATTTTAGTTCTGAATTCTACCCAAAGGAGCAAGGGGACGTGCTCTGCAGAGCTGAGGGAAGGCATAGCTAAACACAGGTCCTCTGGTGCTACTGCAGCATCAGCAGGCACATGAAATCCAATAGGAATATACATGGATAGATTTTTTTTTTTTTCATCCAAGCAATGGAGCAAAAGTGGATTATTTAACAGGAAAAAAAACAAACAAAAACCCAACAAAAAACCCCACATTACTGTTTTGTGGAAGAAAGCAAGTAGTCTTCCATTTGAATGCAGTTGCAATTCTGGTAACTGGCTTTTATATGTAGGTGGGGGAACTTAAAACATTTAATGAAACTTTCTGGTAGTTCTCCCAACTAATACTTAAGGAGAAGAAAGGTGAATTTTAAAATCTTATGCCAAAATTTTTAAAGCTCTTCACAGATATATTTTTTAACAGTATGAAAATACTGTTAAATTAATTCTCTTAATTGCTTGAAATGTTCCTTGTTAAGGTAATTGGGGAATAAATTGTCCTAGCTGGAAGTCTGTGTCATGCAGCCAAACCACCAGATTCTAGAGGCAAATAGAAAATTCAAGTCAAAGGGAAATGGCTTCTGTCACATAAAGTCATATTCATGTAAACAGGAATATAACATTTTATGCTGCTCGTGTATTTTTGTATTATTAGAAACTACCTGATTGTATACAAGAAGGAAGTGTGGATTTAAAAAGGAAAAGAAAACGTCTCTTGTAGTACCAGTCCTCCATATATTCTACAGTCTGAACCTGTTCCAAATTTCCAGTCCCCTTTAATTTATCTCTTGCTGCTCAGTAGATGAGAGTTGTCACGGGGTAATTCCACAGGGGTCACTGCAGTTGCACCAGGCATCACTTTCTCCCGTTAAGTGTCAGCATTGTTGACTACCAGGCACAGGAAATGAATACAGGGGTGTACACTGCAAAGCTGAGACATCATCTTCTCTCCAATACACGTTTATTTCTGGCAAGCTGCGATACAACCCTGAACTATGTGTATTTCATGCATACAAATGAATGGGGTGAACAGTGAACCTTCAGAAGGGTATCGGCAACAGTGTGTATTTTACTAGAACTATCCTCCAAAATTCCCTGTGTTTTCTTTTTTAAAGAAATAAAATATATATTAGAGTTGTTTTCTTTTTGGATAGCAGTTAACCATGCACCTCATGTTAAACACAGAAGGATGAAAACTCTATTCTGAGCCAAAACCTGAAGTGACGGAAATCAATATTCAGCAGATCAACATCTATTTACATCAGCTGAGAATTTAGAGCAACACTATAAGCTAAATAGTGCCTACTGAATATGAAATGAGTTTTCTGTATATATTGGGGCTGAGCAGAATACAAAGCTGGCTGTCCACTGTTAACCCAAACTACTGCATTTTTTTCTTCTCAACAAAGTAGATTGATTGGGACAGTAGGGTGAGCTCAGCCCCCTGGTAGAATCTTGTAATACAATTTCTTGTGTAACTGCCAACATATAATTTTATGGGTAATTATAGTTTAGGAGCATTTGACTTAAGGAAACTGTAATTAGTGCTGTAATGGTTAGAATAAGGTTTGAAGGCTCTATTCACAGCTAGTAAGTGATGATCAGTGCAACCTCTAGTAGTCATAGGGATCTGAAGCATGAATAGATTCATTTTTTCCTGGTGCATGTCCAAACAAGAAAAGAAATGACAATATAATGCATGCTTTGACACTGATGGAAGAAGGGGAGGGAGGCAATTGCAAATATACCTCAGTAAATTTGTATTGCCTAGAGGACCAAGAAAAAACTCATTCATGTCCAGTGAAGTCTTCCTTTGTTTGGCTCAGCCCCTGAGCTATATGAGCGACAGTCATCCAAAGCAAGGTGTGTATATCCACAGTTTTATCACTCATTAGAAATGTTCCCTTTCCCACCCTACTTCCTATATTGTAAAAGATGGATGTATATTATTATCTTAGACTACATTATAAGCTAGAGATCAAAAAACTCTCCTTTCCAATGACACATTAGATACACAAGACGTGATTCATTGCACCAACTTTCAATCATCAGCTTTAAGTTAAGCTAAGCCAACCTAAGCCTGTGCCAATCCCTTAGTTTCTTTGTGTAACAGACAAAAGGGCAAAGGCACTTCCAGATGGCAAATTTCTGGCCTACCTGCTATATGGCAAAAATGAATTTTTAGTCCAAACATAGTTTTGATGGAGACAAGTGGAAATAATGTTAGGGCAAAAAAATAAGTAACAGAGTTGAGGGCAAGGGCAAAGGGGAAGGCTTACTGAACACATCTCCAAAGCTCAAATGATGGTTTGGATTAGATTTCTTTTACCCACAACACATAAGCTATTTATTTCACCCTATTAGAAGGGTACTATACACCTATATTTTGTGTTTGTATTAACAAGATAAGTAACTGCTTTTCAAGACAAAGCAATGGAAAAAAAAAATAATTTTACTTTCCTTCCTACATGCCAACACACAAGTTGAAGGACTTGGGTTTTGTTTTCCCTGTCACAAGTGAAGACATCACTAAAGACAGCAAGTCATTTCCTCTGTCCTGGGATTTCGCAGTTTTTGCCTTACAAAGCAAGCTGAACCTGGGTCTTGGGTGGGTGAAACATTCCCCTAAAAGAGACACTAACAGAGATATAGGACTGGGTCGGGGATATACTGATTTTATCATACTATTTCTAAAGAAGTATATCAGCTGCTTCAGAGAAAAGTACAGGAAGCCTTACAGAAGGCAATTATGAAATAACTTGATGACAGGAAAAAATTTTTACTAGCCTCCATTAATTAGAGGTTATCTTGTGTCCTGGAAGCATGAAGACTTACATCCTTTCCAAAAAGATTGTCATGCTAGTTATTATTTTTTATCTTCTCTAGCTTTTAAACTATGCCTTAAAACAGACATTTCTTGGTTCAGCTTTCAAGACTTAATGGCACAAAATGAACACTGTTTATTTACAATGAAGACAAACTCTTTTGTATAAATCATACCAAATTCTTCATTATATCACAAATTATTGCTAAGGATAACAAAATTGGATCATCTGGCACCAAAAAATAAGCAGAGCTTTGAGGCTTTCCCTCATAAATTCAGCGGGACGTAATCACATTTTCTAACAAAGAATTATAACAAACAAGATGAGTTTTCCTTACTTGAAAAAATCTGCTATTAATTATTAACTGGATCAAGCTTCTCTCCACTTATTTGACCTTATGACAAATGCCTTTGGGAAATTTCCATCTCTGTATTTACGCCTGTCTCTCTCTGGCATATGATACTAGGGCACACACTCAGACTTATGTCTGACAAGCAGAAATATAAACTAGATGATTGCAGCCCTGAAGCTGGAGCCTACAGACATGTAACAGTGGCGAGAGACGCCCAGCCAGAGTCCCTTACAATGTCTAAATATAACCGTATGTCACCCTAGGCAATGAAAATCCCAGTGCTAGACACTACTAGCACTTTGACTGGTTTTAGAACTGCTCTTTTAAAGCAACACCACAGCATACAAGATTGATCGTGGTGTAGCCCAAGAATTAGGCCATGCAGCTGGCTTTCAGCCACCAGCACTCCCAGTTCAATTTTGTACTTGTCTTTGGCCATCCTGCTTTCAGGTAGAGGGGTTTTAGGTGACAAAAAGGGTCCCACAGGCCGACCATGCTCCTCTTAATGTCTCTTCATCTCCCCCCTCTTTCAAAGTGGGTTGTGTTTTAGCTGGTTTTTGGCTGATGTTATTCAGTATTGCCCTTGTTGCTGTAAGCCATTCTCATGCAATAGCAGCATGCAGCCAGTTGATTCAGCTGGGACTGGAGAAGTCCCCACCTGCCTCTGCAGATGCTGGCTTCCCTCTGCCTGGAGCACGCCTTGGCTAAGATGCCACAAACTAGATTTGTTTTCACTTTGGAGACCCCTTATATCAAAAAAGGTCTGATCCAGCCTTATGCACTCTGAAACCTGTCAAGCTTGTCTGTGGCTCAAATCAAAGAACCGTTTTACATTTCTTGTCATGTGTGTCAACGGTTGGCCTTTCAAAGCATACAAATATTGCCTTTGTTTCTGTGACAGACACCATCCTGCCCACACGTCTCAATGCTCCTGGTGTGGTTTCTGGGATTTTTTTTATTCTACTGGAACTTCCTGCCACATCTATTACTAAACAGAACCCCAAAAGGAAATCAGCTTTCACCTGTCAACTGTCATGTGCATATGACCTGCCCTTTTCCATCACTTTCCATTAATGTCTTTCATCATTTCATGGGCTTTTCCACATTTACTTATTTTTCTACCTGCTTCTTTGGGAAGTGCTTGTTTTTCTTTTTAGCTACAGCCCCTTTGTTTGTCATGTTTACTGCATCAACTCTACACTTAACACCGTCTCAAATTTGTCCTTGGGAATTGCATCCTTTAGGCTCAGGAAGAGGATCTGTCTGCCCATCTGTGTTCCAGTGGTGGCCTTCCTATGAGAAGGGTTACCTTTGGCACTCACCACTGCTTACCAGCCTGGCTCTGCAGCACTGTCTTGTGCAACAGCTGTTTGGCTCCCAGCGCTCAACTGTTTTCTCCACCCTACTGACCCAGTGCTACAAAACAGCACTGGCTTGTAAAAAACCAGATGGATAGAATAAAGAGATGGGAATTCTATTTTTCTTTTTTCTATGTGACTCCAAACCAGCCAGAATTCAAGTAGATTTGGCAGATACTGTATTTTCTACAGCAAGAAAAATCCCTAAATGCATAGACAAAGGATTTCAGATGGAAGAAGCTTAAGCACAAATTGTGTACTCAACACAATGGTTACACAACTGTTGTTCCACATCACACAGTTTAGATTTACATACTCCCCAAAACTTCCCAGTATAAATAAACTCTAACTCTATACTACTTACTTATGAGCCTAAAAACACACAGCACTTAAAAACAACCAGTGCAACTACCTTAAATACACAAAGAATTAAGCAACAGCACATGATCAGAGGCCAACTGCTAATGTGAAAGATCAATACTGCTTGAAGCTATGAATCTTTCAAATTTGATTATTCTCAGATTTAAATCAGATTGCTGTTACTATTACCAGAACTCAGTGAAGTAATTTATGATTTCATCCATGCAAGTTATTTTTATATATCTAAAAGTACAGGAAGAAATCTTGCCCCACAGAACTTGATCCAAGATTGGCCATTGACTTCCATAGAACTAAATGTTCATCCACAGGATTTCCTTTCCTCTTCTGGCCTCCAGTGCAGTCCAGGGCTTAATAAAATACAGAAAAGATCAGAAAATAGATGCTTTATTTCCAGCATCTCAAAGGGGTCAGTTTTGTGGGAATTTTGAAGTTTAGGATTATTGGGGATGGAGGGAGGGGACGATGGGGGGGGTTGCCCTCAAATGCCTCACTGCAGCATTGGACTACTTTTGCAGAAACTCTCTTTTGGAGGTTTTTGAAAGTGTGTCTTCATAGTAAATGCGCTCTTAGGTACTTTCCAGAGGAATCTGTATGTTCATGACTTGACTTGGAAAACATTTCTTAGACACAGTGTTGGTTTCCAGTGAGGTTCTGCCTGGCTCGTTTTGGTTTCCATGAACACAAGGAGCTCATGTGACTGGCCCAGGGTGATTCAGATGCTCATTTGGTGTTAAATGCTGGCAGCCTCCTGGCACTCCATCCTCCCATCTGACCACATAACCGCATCTCCTCATAAGTATAAAACTCTCTAAACGTTTCTCCTTTGTTCGGTTTTCTGCATGCGTAGGCCATGGTTATTATGCCTTACATGTATGTTATGACAATGCACATAATCTGTGTGTCATTCCAGCTCTGCTTCTTTCCTTATTGTTGCCTCTTTAAATTCAACTAAATGTTTTTCTTTATGCAAAGAGCAGTGAGATTTTGCCCAACTCAGATTCTTTGTTTCATCAGACAGTCAGGGTGTCCAGCATAATGCTCTGTATATTCATCCCCTAGTTACATGTTTTAAGTGTCAATGAGGTACTGTTTTTGTAAGGACACAAAAAGGACTTTTTATTGTTTTAGCAATCATTTTAGTGCTTACTTTCATCTGACCCTTATCAGCTTCCATCCAGAAAGTTTACTCCTGCAGAGTTAAATATATAAACATGCACCCACACACTTATCTCCATGTTCATACACATCCACACAAATAAACATTTCCAAACATTTCTGGGTGGCGGTGAACTGCTGTCTCTGAGAAACAGGCATATGGACAATATGGACTGCCACATGTTCATCAGAGAAAGTGGGAGCTGGCAAAAACTATGACATTGACTATTGGACATGGACACCTGGTACCAGAAACTGTCATGAGGAAGACAGGCATCTACTTTTGAGAGACTTTGCAGGGTAATGTTATAGGTCTGCCTGTGGATCCTCAATTATGATAATATTTCCGTATTAGTTTTCACATACACAGCAGAATGATGTACTTCTGAGAATTATTTTTGGTTGCAGTATATAAGAAATTCCTCTTTCTGGCACCATCACATGGGTAGCATTTCTTATTTTGAAATTATGTCGTCTACAAAAGGTGCCTCAGAGAACAATGACTGGGAAGTTCAAGTGCTAATAAGCTTTAATTTTAACATTTTACAAATGTAAAAGTTACCTGAGGCAAGTCTTGTTTCATTTTTCAACATGTTGTCAATTGAGTTCACAAAAAATGATGAACTGAAATGCTTGGGATATATTTTTTATAGATACTCACTCCCCAAGACAAAGTGAGCTGCTAGTTACCGACACTGTTAAAGCTCTTGCATTTAGCAGTGATGGAAAGTGCTGGAGCTTGGAAAAGTGCTTCTTGGAGTGTTCCCAGGCTTACAAAAGTGATGGCTGCCTGGGACTCAGAATTTAAAAGGAATTTTCTGACCTTCCAACCAACTTCTGTGTGGGTACAGGTTCACTCTCACACATTATAAGCCTTCAAGGTATTTATGCAGCTAAGTCTCCTTGATATTAGACTGCTAGTGTTAGACATTAAAGAGCGCAAATCACTACCTCTATCTAATCATAATGTCATGAGTTTGTACATCCAGGTCACTGCTTTCCAGTCCCTTCAAACCCACAGAAAGACAAGCACTGTCACTCAAACAGCTGCAGCAGGGTGGCTGGGGAGGAACTGTAATCAAGAGCAATCTCCAGGATGGATGTTGGTCATGACTTAGAACCAGGTGATACAGTGTAATTCTCACCCAGCATAAGCAGCTCCAATGCTCTATTTTTTTAAATAACAATCTGAAGGGGTTTTTTTGTTTGGTCAGTTGGAGTTTTTTTTCTGATAAACTTTGAAAGAGAGTGGCAGCCACTGTGGGATTTTTTTTAATAAGCAGACTAATGTGTCACCATGTGCTAGAAATAATCTGGGAAAGTGTTTCTCCTGGAGGCTTCATGGGATGAGGCAGGGAGTGTGTATCTTTGGGGACTCAGTGGAGCCAACAACATGCCAGGCCGCTTGGCAGGATAAGGGCTGAGGCAATTCTGGGTTTGTAGAAGGCTCAAAACCAGGGGAAACTTTAAAGACAGAAAGTGACAGCCGTGTGTAGTTGAGAGGCCTCTGAGGTGAGGTAATAAATGATTAGTGGTTTCCATGATCTCACCTTTTGACTTAGCTGCCCTATTTAGCTTCTGTGACTGTTTACATGGAGCTAGCCCTTAGAAACCTGCTCTATGTGAAGCAAGAAGTGTGTGCTCTGAATAAGGACTGGTCTTTCATGTCCTTTTTTAACAATTTTGGGCCTCTCACTGAATTTTTTTTCCTGTTTTATCCAGTAGATAATACCTGCAAAAGGTAAAGCCACCAGCCCTGATGCCTCTAAAGGGAAGGATATTTACCAACTCACACCATGGAATTAAAAGATGCTACTTTGCTGACTACAGACAAAGGGTTGCTCATTAGGAAGGGCTTCCCTAAACAGTGAACAAGAAGAATGAATTTTTTTTTCTATTTTTGCTAAAACTCCCAAATGTATATTTTGAATAGCACATACTAAAAACGGTGCTGGAATAAACTCTGAATCTGGATTTTTCAAATTTCACATAGATGCATTTACCATATTCACAGCAGGGACTTACTGATTTATACATCCAAAGTCTGGACCCTCAAAACCCTAGGAAGAGTTTCAGTTGCCTAATTTTTCGAGGTATTTGGTTTCTGCCAGTGAAGTTTTCAAAGCACCTACATCCCTCTTTCTGCACAGAAACTGAAAGTTAACATCACTGAGAAGGCTGGTACCTATCTCAGCCTTAAAACATATTGGGCTTCGTAGAATTCTCTCCCTGTCAGTCCCAGGTAGATTTGCTCAAAATTTACCCATTTTTATAGAAGAAAGAAGGTTTCCTTTCATGTGCAGTCAGATATAAAAATAGACCAGTTGGAAGCAGGATGTCACATTGTCATTTCAAGTGAAAATGCTGGCACTTTCCTTGGGAACGTAATGACTCAAGTCCCGAAATAAGACAAAACCAAATAAATAACAACAATAATAAACCCAGGAGACTTACATTCCAAAGCAATGCTTCAAAACTTGTATTTAAGTCATTGCCCATAGACCATTGATTTACTTACCTGTAATGTAAAACTCCAGGAATATTTTTTTTCCTTTGGTTGAGGTGACTCAACCCTCACCTCCCACAGATGTGCTCAAGCTCTAACCACCAAAATATATGGTTTTCTGAAGTGGGGAATTTCTCATGTTAAAGGTATTTCACTTTGCATGAAACAACTAAATAGTCCGTGGGCAATGGAGAATATGTGAAGATTATACTTTAGCCTGTGTTTCAGGATATTAACCTTTCTCAGAAGGAGACTAGCTGTCCTGTACAGCATAGACTAGCAGGTAGGTTGCAGGTGTTGCCAACAGAGGAAGGTGTTTTCCTATTTCTTGCCGAAGTATTTGAGCCACAGGCCCCCTATGGGGCTTTCAAATTGGTTAAGAAATCCCACTTCGTGAATTGTTGGGAGTAAGTGAGCTGCCCTAGCCAGCTTGTGTGAAGAAGAGAGTTTGCTTCAACCAGCTGCAGGGGAACTGACCCTAGCCCTCTTGTTGTATGATGCTGCTTTCCCTCTATTCCTCAGTCCCAATATCTGAGTGGTTCCTACCAACCATTTGGATCATTTTGCCTCTTTGGTTCCAGTGGTCACCAGCACTGTCTCACTGCCATTGCAATCCACACCCTGGTTCTATCCCATGGTGTATTCCCTCTGTTGATGCCACCTCTGACACCATCCTGGCAAAAAAGCATCCCACAATAGCACATCCCAGGCAACTGCTGACCCCAATCTCATCTGTAGTTGTGTGATAACAACATCACCTTGTATGTGGGAGAGTCTATGACACTTTTTGAGCCCCTTAGTTATCCTTTGGGAGCTACATATTCTCCATGCTGCCAGCTGAAAAGCCCTGCCTGTGTGGCAATGCAAATGATGAACTCTTCTTTTTGGAAAGAAAGTTGCCATGGCTGCCAAACTGGGTGTTTATATGTACTGAGCACAGTCTGAGCACATCTAACTAACAACTAGTCACCTTACAGCACTAGATTGGTAGATGTCTTAGTTTCTGAACCTCAAATGGACTGCAGGATATGAACATGCTCTGTTTGCTCTGTTCAGGCCCTAGGGTGTGTTCAGGAGCAGAGCACTGAACACCAGGAAAAATCAATTGCCTCAGACCTCAGTGGTGCCAGTATAGATTACATGTCTGTCTCTCTCTCTCTCTCTGTTTTGTTTCCCCCCTCCCACCCCGGATCATTCTTGAACTTTCATGGCTAATGCCTCCTGAGTTTAGTTTCAGGCTCTTTAGTGAAATGTTGATTCTGCTCTCATGCCTGACTTAGGTTCTGATTTTAAGTGAATGCCATGTAATATTAAAGGTTCACCTAAAAATTAGGTGTTTGTTAGAATGAGGAGCTTGAGTCTTCCCAAGAACATTTGTGCTATGCCCACCCACCTGCCTGATAATACTTGTCAAGGATTTTGACCAACTCAGATCTTTAATTTCCTACTTTCCTTAAGGCTTTTAAACCATCCTTGTTCTTAATACACTTTGTTCATAAAGCCCTGTGGGAACCTTACAGTATCACTGCTCTGGTCAGGACTGTTAATGCCAGAGCTAATCTAGAGGTTCTCTTTTTAACATGACTTTTCTGGCCCAAGCTCATACATACAGTTGCCCACACATTTGCTAATGTGAACAGCTGCTTTGCAAATATCTTTGAGAGGAAGGTCAGTTCTGTATTTCAAAAGTTCACAAGTCAAGCTGCATTGAAAGGCCTCTTTAACCTCAACCTTAAGCATCCTCAGCATATCATTAGGAAGATTAGCAAAGCCTTTAGCACCCCACTGGATTTCCTTATGTACGGAAAAGCCTGGCAGATCAAAGGAAACATTACTTCAAATAGCTTGTGACTTATCTTGTGCTTACCCTAGCACCACTGACCTCTCAATCATCATATTTCCTTCCAGTAGGAATTGCTCTTAAGCACAACAGTTTATGCACCATGATACTTGTTTTCACCTTTCCAGATTTCCCAATATTTCTTACTAAAAAGTGTAATTAGAATAAGTAACAAACCAAGTACTTGGTGAATAAAACGTGATCAAAATATGAAAATAGTTGCAAGTCATAGTTACGACTCGGTTCTGCTAATGAATATGAGTAAAGTCATGTTTATTGTTTAAAGATTTGTCTTGTCCTTGGCAGAAACTTTTCACAAACACTGAGGTCATTGATATTTGACCTTCTTTTGCGTTTTCCAACTAGGATGTGAATGACTACAGAGGGCTAAAAGGTTAGTCCCTGTTCTGCAGTTGCATCCATATCTGGGTGTGTATGGACCTTTACACCCACACAGAGACCTAGAGACGTCAGCTCAGTGTTCTCCAGCTGCAAGGCCCACCCACATGGATTGACTGCAAGCATAGGTGCCTGATTCATGAGCATGCTTTTATAAAACTATATTATTCATTAGCTTAGGGTATTAATCACCTTACATTTATATTTCCTTCAGGGGCTTGTTATTTATTCTGTAGGTGTGCTTTAGCATGTTTTAATACGAAATTCACTTTAATTTAATCAGTCCTAAAATAGTTTCAGGTTTATTACTTACACTTAAAGCTAAATTGAGATATATATGCAACAACCAAGGAACGTGGTTTTGTAAATAACATATTTGACCTTTACCTTTTTAAAAATAATAATGCTTGCAAGTCCTGCCTAAATTAATCAGAGAATTAAAAACCAGGTACATAATTGTTACTCCAACATGTCTATTTCAGTCTAGTGTCAGCTGCCATTTCCATTGTAAGTCCCATTTTCATGCCTATATAAGTTGATGTTTTCAATTATATGGGACTTAAACTTTACTTGGTACTTTTACCTTAACAAATAAGCATGGCAATTCAAAGTGAAACCACTAGTAGTCAGGCCCAGTTAAAAAAGTGTCATTTAACAATAAAAGGACAAGATTTGTGTTCTAGTGTTTTTGTACAGTTGGTGAAAAGGATCATGATAAAATTATTTTTTAGATCAGTTCAGTTTGAATGCAATGATGTGACATCGTAACAGCATTTTAAAAATAATATTTTTGTGACTTCTATTTCTTTTTTAATTAACTTTCAAATGCTGCACTATTCCAACAGCTGGAATATGTATCATCTACCAGATACCATCAGTCCCTCATCCTTAGACATACGGGGTATGTAAACAGTCTAACACTAATTGGCTGCAATTAAAATCAGTACAAGACAAAGAAAACATGTAGTTTTTATACAGTGGTCCAGAATCTTTTGAGTCAGAACCAAAGATACTTTTAAAAAATGTGAACAATGTAACCCCAAATTCTTTCTCATTTAACTCAATAGTTGTCTTTTAACCCTGACTTAGACAGAGAAATGTACCCTTCATAATCTGCCATCATGTAGATGTTAAATTTGTCAAAACTCCAGTGATATACAAAAGCCTAGAAATAAAGTAATTTAACCATATTGTTTTCAAGAAGATAAATTCCAGTTATTACAGTCTACTGATCTAAGAGGATTTGTGTGTAAGGGAAAAATTAGTTGCCACGTAGAGAATTTTATGGTTTTGTCACCATTGCTCTCAGAGGCACAAATCAGAATTCAAGTTGACATACCTTTGATGTCTGTGCATATAAAATCAGATGAGACAATTATCAAACCATATGAAAGCAGAACCTCTTATTTTTGCCACACACAGGGAATGTCACACTATATATCAGTGCTGATGCTTGTTGTCAAAGAAACACGACCTTCGTTTGGGACAGGATGCATAATGCAGGAGCCCTGTACAACCAGTGGGAGAGCTTAGCAATGTCTTCTGTACACAGGCATATATGTATGTACAAGATGAAGCAATATTTATCCTCTCACTTTACATGTGTAGTGGTGATAGGAAGGCAAAGACAAACTGCAAAATTGATCCTGTTTTGATTAAATGGATATGCACTTGTCAGAAGTAGGCCAGTGGGTTGGAAAAAACACACCATCCCCGATCTAGATCATTGATCTGAAAGCTGAGGAGTAAGTGTACTGTCACAAATTAAAAGATGCTGCACAGAAGTAAAAGGCAAACTAGCCAGGAACAAAGGAGTGAATATTAAAGTGAAATGTCATATCTCTGAGCTGATACCAACCTTCTCCAAACTTTCTCTCCAAAAGACAAAACCCTTTTGTCTTCATTTCATCTGGGAAATGTCAGTTTCCTGTTCACCATGTCTCAGTGATGAGTTTGTCACCAGTTGCTGAGGCATCCAACGGAGCTAGTCTCATACGGGCTAAGATAAGAATTAGCTTTGTGAAGGTGCATAAGGCTCGGCTGGCTTGAACAAGAAGAGGATCAGACTCCTGTGATCTGATGGGACCACCTGATGGCAGTAGCTAATGTGTGGATATTTGCAGTCTGTGTGAGACAAATTGCAGGAAAAGTTGCCCACAAAACATATACAGATGCTCCAAAAATGCAATCAACCAATTCAGTGTTTCTTAAAACAATATTGTTGAAAAGAATAGGAAACTTTAAGGGTTATCTCTGCACCCCTCTGAAGGAATCACCACTGTTCATCGTCAGGTAAACTGATAAGGGGCTTGGTGCAGCAATAGTGCAGAGGTGTCTGTCTTATTTTACTGCTGAGGAATTCCTTCCCCTTCATTCCATGAGAAAAAAGTTCCTCTGCTGGATGCTTGTGCTATAACAGCATGGGGGGAAGAAGTCCTCTCACTCCATGCACTGACCTGGGAGTGATAGCATGCAGGGTGTCATTATCATCTTTGTCACAGACTCCTGACTGTTTGGGATGCTCTCTATGAATCCTTTATTCCACATGATCAAAAAGGTGGCATAATATTTATCTACATGACTATTTATTATTAATTGTGATGTGCTTGAAAGTGAACCAGGCACCTGACAATTCTAGGGGAGATGTGTGTGTTCAGCTGTGCATGCCAAGCTGTGCTGTGTTGTCCCCATGGGACACTGGCTGGATGCTACCACTGTGATAACTCACATCTCAGGACAAGGAGGATGTTCTGGGCAGAGGGACCTGGGATATGCCACATTTTAGTGATCCACTTAATGCTTTCAGGTATTGTTACAAGTCAAAGGGAAGTTGAGAGCTTGCTGTATACTGACTGCAGGACAGGGCATCAGCCCCAAGGATCAGAAAGAGCAGGATGTAGCTCAGACCCACCATCATCTCTCTGTGCTGAAGGCTACATGACAGGCTTACCATTCTAATAATACTGTAGCACCCTAATTTCTGATCTTTCCACATCAGTGTTTCTCACACTATTGCACTACTGATTAGCCTGGCCCACTAGTTTGCAAAAACACTCACAAGAAAAAGAAAAGGATCCACAAACCACATCTTAATGTGCCTTGAGAAGATCTGCAGAGGTGACTTGGTTCAAATATGAATCAATTTCCTCATGAGTACTTACTGAGGGAGAACCCTATTTTAATAATTTAGTAAAAAAGCAAAAGGAAGGGAAACAATTTTCTCTTTATAGCCAAGAATTAATAAATAAACAGTCAAAACCCAGATAAACATTTTTAAATAAGGTTAATAAGCATACGACATATTTATGAAAAATCAATAGCACTAGACAGAGCACAGTTTTACCCAAGGGATGCTGCCAGGGTTTGATTTTTTTTTTCCCTACATTTTCCTTCTGCTTGGCTCAGTTCACAAGTGCTGGGTTTTTTTTCCCCTGAGGGTGCACTCACAAGTGCCTGGGTGTTGCAGGTGATAGCTGATTCCCAGCCAAATATAATAACATTGGCATCTAAGGTCAAGGTCTTTCTATCACAGTCCCAAGCTTTTCCTCTGTTCACCTGGTAGTTTGTTGGCATCCCTTTGGTTGCAGATAAGAGGCTCTAGGGTGGAAAACTAGACAAACTTGGTACCTTGGTGCTTTCACTTGAATCCAATTCCATCCCTTTTCAGATAAGATCCTAATGGTCCAAGATCTCTGTATAATGTGGCAGATTTTCTACCTGGAATGGAAGCAGAGATGATTAGATGCCCTTTACTCATTTTTCTTCATTGCTCAGCCCCTCTCCTAAGGTTTGACTTAACAGGCCAGGCTACTCCTGGCCACAGGTGAGTGAGACAGCACCTTGCATGCATGCGGTGCTAATGCAGCATCCCTCCTGCGTGTGTGTCTGTCTGTGATGGCTATCCTGGGATGGGTGGGGAGGCTGCCAGCAAGCAATGCTTGCTACCATCACGCCTTTCTCTAAAGAAGCAGCACAAACCCAGGCTGGCTGCTGTGCCCTTCCCTCCCAACACCTTCATTTATGTTGCTGTTGCAAAGAAAAACCCTCTGGGAGCTGCAGAGACTCTGCTCCACTGACCATTTGGGCTGGAGGGTGCCAAAGTCAGTCCCAGAAGGCTCCATAGATTGCTGCTCCCAAGGCTAATCCTACACAAGCAATGGGACTGTCTCCAAAACCTGTGGTGCAGAGCAGGGAAGGAGATGTGTGACGCTGGCACAGACCTGGTGAACCTTCTTCCGCGCTGGAGGGAAAAGAGCTATGCAGTGGGCTCCAGTCATATATCATTAGCATTCACAAAACTCATTTCCTGCCAGGAACAGCCACTGAGCACTGAAAAATCATAATTTCACAGCAGATTGCCATGCGAGTTGAAATAAATCCCTGAGGCAGTGCACCACACGCTCTGTCCTGGAGCACGGCATGCAACCCCAGGAAGCCCTCTGAAGGAGATACTAAACACTCTGTCTTAAATGGACTTTTTTATATACATAAATGCTTATATATGTGTGTATATATGTAAATGTGTGTATATGAGAAGTAGAGAAGTACCCTGGGAAATATAATTCCCTATGAACGATAGCTATTATTAGAAAGAAATATGAGACTCTATTCCAACTCTGTACCACAAAAAAAAAAAAAAAAAAAAAAAAAAAGCAGCTTTAAGGATCTAGCATCACTAAAATAGCTGGCCAGGCATTTTTCTTAGCTCTGCTGCCTCCAATCAGAAAATTAGCAAAGGTTCTCTGATACTGAGCAGTCAAATGTGTTTACCGAAAGTGAGCATTGGCTACACACAATTCTGCTTTTGATTCTGCAAAAAGATGACCTGAATGTATTTATCATTTACTGTACATATTTCCCATGTGCTTAATTTTTATAATAACAATTTTAAAATACCAAGCATGGTCTCGTCACTATATTTTTAACAGTATTATGAGCAGATAAGGTATTTCCATACTAACTTTTATATTTTGCTGAGTCAGGTCTTTGCACTAAATCACAGTGAACAGAGTAACAGTCCCTTCTCATACCAAGCATTTGGCTCTTAAAAAACTAATGACAAAAGCTTGACATATTTAGGTTTTCACTTTTCTTTTTTTCCATCAGATTCAGAAAACAAGAAGCAGTTTTCCCAAATAAATCTTTTCTACAGGTCGTCTTTGCTCAGTGAACTTTTTAAATACAGCTTGTAGTGGGAAGCAGCACAAGAGGGCTGGGTTTGGTTAAGACATCAAGACCCACAATAAAATTAATCAGCTGTGAAGATGGATGCATTTCAGAGGATGTAAGAGCCAGGAATGCCTTCTGCCTGCACTGACACTGCAAACATAAGAAATTATTGCTTATTGTAGCTCTGCACAGAACCAAACACAAGAAAATACACTCACAAAATAATCTGGTGGTAGAAGGAGTAGATTCTGGTCAGTGTTAATGGACCTGGGACCAGCCTATGGTAGCACTGCATATTACTCTTCTAAACCAACATTAAATCACACATTCAGCACCAAAGACCTTTCACTTAGGCAGTTCTTTAGCTGGTAAGGTTTGTTTCACCTCTATGGAGTGTTTAGATATTTAAATTGAGTTATAATATGGCAGAGCTGATCTCACCAAACCTGATGTATCCTAAAGCATCTTTGTAGTGAACGTCTACTTTAAATTTTAGTGAATAGCACAGTTTTGAACATAACTGTGGCTGAAAGCTGAGGTTGAATATGAAACTTTTTTTATCATTCTGGTAGTAACAGCTACGAACTACTCTTTGTCAAAGACATGGTGATTTTTTTTTTATTTGTTTTTTTTTAAACTTCTTTTAAATAGATCTGATTTTTGCTTGTGCAAGGTGCCTTTTTCGATCTACTTCTCCATGATGCAATTCATCAAAATAATATCAAGCGGCAAATCTGGATGCTTATTTCTTCAGCTCCATAACCTGAAACCACACCGAGGGCATGCAGATAGATTGTTGATGGGAAAACAGAGGTGTGAGCTTGCGCTGTAAAAGCAGCAGGTGCATTGCATGACTACAAAGGGAAACTGCTCTCTTTGGGAAGTCTGCCATAAACACAACAGCCTAAGCACTAAGGGTTACAATGAGCTCATATTTATTTTAATATTGTTTGCCTCTCTGCTCAAACAACTCCCTGGATTAGTTTGACCTCAAGTGTTCTTTCCAAAAAGGCACTTATCTGTAAACACCACCTGCATGGTAGAGCACATCAGGAGCCACCGCTGCCACTGTACTGCTTTCTTATCATTTATAATGTGAAAATTTGATTGCCCATACAGGCAGCCAGCAGGCTGCCAGGCCTTGCAGATGGTAGACACATGTGTGCACTACATTTGTATTTTATAGCTCTGGTGAAAACAGTTGATAAATGCAAGGCTTTTTCACCTCTGTACCTATCCTGGTACAAATTGTCTCTTTTTAGTTGCTGTTTTATCTCTATCTTGCAATTTCCAGATGATACTATTTTTAAATATTTGTACTTAATATTGGCATTGGTAAGCAGTTGGCCACCCTTTGAATTTTCCTGCAGCCAACATCTTCTTCGTGTTATCTAGTGGTTTAATTCACCAGCTTCCCTCCCTAGCAAAAGATCACAGAATCAGAAAATGGTAGGGGTTGGAAGAGACCTCTGGAGATCTGGTCCAGCGCCCTGCTCCAGCAGGGTCACCCAGAGCAGGGGGCCCAGGATCGCAGTGTCCACGTCACTTTGGAATCTCTCCACAGAAGGAGACTCCACAACCTCTCTGGGCAGCCTGGCACAGGCTCCGCCAACCTCACAGCAAAGAAGATGGAACTTTCTGTGTTCCAGTTCGCGCCCATTGCCCCTTCTCCTGTCACTGGGTGTCACTGAAAAGAGACTGGTCTCATCCTTTTGACACCTGCCATTCAGTTATTGATAAGCATTGATAAGATCCCCCCTCAGTCTTCTCTTCTCCAACCTAGAGATCCTCAGGTGTCTTGGCCTTTCTTTGTCTCAGAGATGCTCCTGTCCCCACAGCATCTTTGTAGCCCTCCATTGGACTCTCTCCAATAGTTCCCTGTCTCTCTTGAACTGTGCAGTCCAGAACTGGACATAATACTCCAGATGCAGCCTCACTAGGGCAGATTAAAGGGGGAGAATCTCCCTCAACCTGCTGGACACACTCCAGGAGACATACCACAGGAGACCATTGACCTTCTTGGTCCCAAAAATGACATTGCTGGCTCATGGAGAATTTGTTGTCCACCAGGACTCCCAGGTCCTTCTTTGTAGAGCTGCTTTCCAGCAGGTCGACCCCTAACCTCTACCCAACCTATATTGGTGCCTGAGGATTAACTTTCATCTTGTCTTATCTGCTAATGTGTTTGGAGTGAAAGTAACTTTGACAGTGCAATTCCTTGTTACCTGAGTTTGTGTGGGTAGATAGACGGTAGACTCAGAAGTTAAAATCAGCTCTCCTCTTCCTGGCTGTGGTGCCCTGGGGTATGTCACCTCACCCTTACCATGGCATTTTCACAGAGACACTGATGTGCACCTCTGAAGGAGGTGGTATCACTGATCACAGTGAGAGCAGGAACAAACTTGCTCATCCTATCCAACAGTGTATGATTGGGTTTTGGAATCACTATGTAGTGTTTCTGGAGTGAGAGTTTCTACTGGTTTATTGTCTGAACATTTAAGCATCTCCAATGACTTGTCTGAGGATATTTAGAACTGCTAACGACATAACAGGATTACCACAAAAACAGCTTTTTCCGTTGTCCTAATTCTGAACAGGGACCAAAGAAAAAGAGATTGAAACTCTTCAGACAGCAAAATATACAAAGCTCAATCCTGTTTTCATTTAAGCACACTAACTCACTGAAGTATTTTCTATCTCTTTTGGCTCTTGAAGAACAGCTCAAATAAAATTGCAACTTTGGGCATTAAAAAGAAAAGCTCTGTCTATTTACTTACTTGTCTCATACCCATCCAGGTATGATATATATCAAATACACAAGAGGGGTCTTCACTTCCTGTACAGAGGATTCATATCAGTCATGTGGACGTCAACAGATAGCAGTTTCTATAGGTTTCAGTATGTAAAAATGTAAGGACAGTGATCACATCAAAGGTCTGATTACCTCAGTACACATTCTGACCTCATCCATAGGCAAAGAGCTAGAACAGAATAAGCACAGATGCCTTCCCCATTCAAGCTCACCCTGCTTCTGACCACTCAGCTTCAGATGTGGTTTCCATGATTTAATAAACTTTGGTGGATTTCTTATCCATGAACTTGGCCAATTTCCTCTTAAACCAGTGTAAAACTTTAGCATCTACAATATAATCATTCATGATTTTATAGACCCTATCATTACCTTGTTGGCTCCCTTTCTTCTGGAAGAGTCCTAGTAGATTTGATAGTTTCTCATGTGGGAGTTGGGGATGATTGCCACTTCGTCATTCTCCAAATCATTTCCAGTTACATGAAGAAGAAACATCACAGGTGACCAGTAGATCATCTATCGGTTTTCCATTGTGAATTATTCTGTGCTGGGAATTGGGAGATACATTATCATCTTACATGGATATGACCAATTAATAAAAATCTTGAAGCAACTTTTTATCAGCCTTTCTAGCTCCTTCATGATATACCAATGAGACTATGGGTATTGGACTTACAATTGCATTGCACGAATGTCTCAGCCGTCAGAGGAATGGTACATTTTGGTATGTACAGTGCTTATAAGATTGAGAAAACTAAAGTTCTGGAAAATTATTTTTTGCAATGAAATTGTTTTAAGCACTGTCTCATTATTGGACCCAACAGAGGAGTCATTCTCAGAGTATATCTACTTTTTACTATAATTCTGATAAGAGATTGTAAGGAGCACCACCAGTATAATTGCATTCAGGAACAAAGGGATTAAACAAAGTATAAGTTGCGGGAGCAGATAATGGTTCTGTCCCCTTGACCACATGCTGTTCTGTAGAGATATGGGGAATCTAACTGCCCAAGTGCTCATTTACACTTCACATGACCCTTATTTACACAGTGAAATGGTATTTTGATTGTCTTACTGAGGACTTTGAATATCATAATTATACGCCCAGGTTTAAAGCTGGGCTGAAAGTATATTTTAATTGCTAGCATTATAGAAGCTAAACAAATGCCTGCCATTAGAGCAGTGTGTATAGTCTTACATAGTTGCTATAGATCTTGCCATTGTGTTCATTCTTTCAAAAGAAAAAAAACCACTTTGGAATTAGCACAAAGCTATGAAGAAACTGAAGACTGTAAAACTGGAGGCACCATGAATAACAGCTCCCATCAATATGCTTTGTTAGAAGTGTCTACACAAACTGATGTAGACAGTCATGGTTTGGCCTATCTTCTGGTCTAGCTGGCCATAAACCACATCTTCTCTGGAAAAAAGGTAGATGAAGTAATATAAATCCAAGGAAGTGTGATGGCTTTAATGTGGCTACCCAGGTTTTGGGCTAAAGCAGGCTTATGTCTAGTCAGGTAGGAGCAAACATGATTGTCTGCACTTGTAGTCTAGACATGCCTACATGGTTTCAAGAGATCATGAGGTAATGGGTATGACTGGGTCAGAACCAGCACTAGAGCTCTCTGTATATGCAGGTCTTTAGGGTAACTGAAACAATTAGCATTCTGTGATCAGGTCCATTTACACTCAAAAAAGTAGAAAATGGCTAAGTTGAGATGCCTGACCTCAGTTAAAACCGCTATTTTAATTCTGTTTCTTTTTTTTTGTTGTTATGTGCAAGTGACATTTTTGTTTAAAGAATAAATACAGTAAGGAAAATAAAGTGTGGAGGAAGGAAATGTGTGTGTCTTTGTCAACAACTCTGCATTCCCTAGTAAATGCAATTGATAGTTCTAGCATCTGCTACAGTAGCATCACATTTGCTGCTGACAGTATGATCACTCATTTTTATGGGAGAAAACCAGGAGATTTTCCCTATGTTTTCATTTTTTAATCTCATTCTCTGGTATCAGACCTCAGAAATAGGACTTTTTTTTACTCTCACGCCATGCATGGATGTACATTCTGATTCTACCATTAAACTTATTGGAAAAAAAATTGACCCAGCCATGTCAGCACATTTTTATACATCAAACCCCAGAGTGCCTTGTTCAAACTCTTGGTAGCTTATGAATTTATATGCAGCTTTGCTAAGGGCTTTTAAACAAGTGAGTGTATTTTGAAACAGTATTTGTCAGAATTCTATATGATTACATTTTTCCAATTCTGTTGATTTACACGTAATCTTCTCATTTCCTCCCTCTGGCCTGTGAAAATGATCCTCCCTGTTATGCTGCTCATATAGCAAGAACTGGCCAACTTTAGTTCAAACAGCTAATTTGACTGACTCTATCCTGAGAGCGTCCACATGCCAAAAATTCACTCTATAATTACTTGTGTCTCCTAAATCTTCTTTCCCTCATTTTTCCACTCAATTGAAGCCCTTTCTTGACCTAGATATGTGATGTAATTTAATACAGCTTCCTTGTATACTGAAGTTGTCCTCGACCTTGTATACATTTCCTTTTCTTCTGTATAGACAGTCTATACACAGCACATTAAGAAGAATCCTTGCTGCTTGTCTTTCTACAAAATAAACACAAATTGCAACACAAGCTCCTAATTAAGTCCCACAGCTTAAAAATGTTCTCAGCCCTCATTTTCTAGGGGAGGGTAAAGACTAAAAGATTAAGGAGAGAGAGCTCATCAACGATTAACACCTACACGTAAATGCAGACCACTCAAATGCTTTTGGGCTTTAAATAGTCTTCCCACATATATATCCTCCCCCCAAAAAACCCTCTGCAAATGGATAACAGGTATCAAACACAAAGAGTTGTTAAATTTACTCCTGGCTAAGGATCATAATGCCAACCCTCATTTAGTTTTCCTGCTTCCCCCAGCGCGACCAGCAACAGCTGGGGGTCAAACCAATAATAATAATATTATGTGCACAGGGTAAAGTCAGAGTGGGTGCAGATTCTTTATTCCTGAAAAAAGCCACAAACCTCTAAAATACAGTTCTCTGACCTTCAGGATCCTTTGTGGGAAGATTCCAGCGGAGGTCTCCATCCCCTAGGAAATAGTTGTCATTATATTACCCTAAATGTATTGCATAGATTGAAACTATGAAACATAAGTTTCTGTGATAATTTAATAACCTTACACATGATATACATTATTAATATTCTTAAGAAAAAGTGCATTTTCAGATAAAATTGTTAAAATCGGTCATTTTTTCAAACCTACTTTTTTTCCAAAATTTAGTCCCAAAAGTTACAAATTCCTTGGGTGATAAATTTCTTTATTTACTTAGTATTTATTTACTTTAGTAAAGAATTTTAGTTTCATTGCAATTTTCAAGTTTTTATAATTCAAAAATCTTCACTGAAGCAGTTCCCCAAAAATAGTAGAGCATTAGTTAAAATAAAAAACCCTCCTCTAAGCATGTTAATATATTAATATTAATTTTTAAAATAATTGACTTTTTTTTCTGCAGCTCTGTTTATAACATTTATTACTGTAAATTACAGTTATTGTATCTTAATATATTTCCAGTTCCCATTTTCAATTGAATACTTTCATTCTGTTTCCTTTCCAGGAGCAGGTATCTACAGTCCCCAGCCAGCATGTGAGCCCAAAAAGTCATAAGTGCTCAAAGTAAATAATAGTACAATACTTAAGAGTGGCACCCCAGTGCTGTATATTTGTGTGTTTCATATGATCCTGAATGAGTTACCCCACAGACTTAGATGATTTCTGTTAGCTGAGGGTCATCTTTCAAGGGGCAGGTGACTCCCCATGCATCGAACAGTAGTTTGGCAGCTCACCTATGGGTCTTCATCCTTTCATTTAACTTCCATGTGGGTCCTTGGAGACTACAGCTTTATTCACACAGCTATAAGACTCCCTGCTTTATCATCTGCTCCTGAAAGATAACCTCTTCTTAACTGAGGATGCTGTGGGCTTTTCTTTGGCCAATGACTCCAGTTATCACTTTGCAGCCTGCCTGAAGACGGGCCTAGAGCCTGTTAATGAACACTTTGTCTAAGCTTCCTGTCTCCTCTGTCACTGAATGACTAATTACTAATTTCCAGTTACGAATAATTTACATTACAACCTACTTCCTAACCCCAAGGGTATCTCCTTGACTTTATGTGCTTTCAGTTTCTGCAGACATCTTCATATCCCTACGAAGTCATCACTGAACACCTGCTTGAAACAAGCAGCAATTTTCCAAACAAGTAGTTTTAAATCTTTGATGTTAGTCATAGAAATGAAGAAATTTATCACTGAGTGCTCTGGTAAACCTAACGTGTCAGATTTTTTTTTTTTTTCTAATATAGAATTTTTCCAAAATTTCTAGTTTCCCGAATAGCTAAGTAGCTGCACTTCTCTGCACACTAGTTCTTCACTAATCCTCTAGTCTTCTGCCAAAAGTTGGACTAGATGACGTTTAGAGGTCCCTTCCTCCCCAAGCCATTCTATGATTCTATGAAATCTCTCTGCAGAGCCTGGATTATGATTATTGCAAGAGATGTTCTGGCTGCTACAAGCCGACCTGGTTATTTCATTATGCTTTTTATCACAATCACTTTGAGTGATCTGGGCTGACTATGAATGCCCAAGGGGATGTTTTTCCAAACATGTAATTATTCTCAGTTTGCCACTTCAATTGCCAGGACTAAACCCCTGGCTGGTCTCTTGATTAGTTAGAATTAGAGCCTGTGGCTCTGTGCTGTTGATCTCTCTTGCTTGCCTGACCTAAATTCCATTGTACACCTGCCATTGTGCATTTGCTTAAATCTGGAACAAATTCTGGTACTTGGTGTACTGCCAGTCTCAGTTTTTAATTCAGGCATCTGACTGGGCAAGGTAATTCGTCTCTGCATCAACTTGCAGACCTGCCACAGAACCACCATGTACGTGTTTCTGAGTCAACAAAGCTCACCAGTATGGAGGGGATGCAAAGCTGACCAGGATGGAGGGCACATCAGAGGGTGTAGCCTTTGTCCAGTGCTGCTCACTCCTCTCTGATTCAGATACAGCTGTTCATGATGCTACTCCTACTTTCAACCAGCACTCCATATACAGGAAAGTCTGAACGTGTAAAATGAGCACAAGTCTCAGAGGGAAGTTGTGGATTAAAGAAAATACCATGGAAAACACCTTGTCACTCTACAAGTACCTGAAGGGAGGTTGTAGTCAGGTGGGGGTTGGGCTCTTCTCCCAGGCAATTAGTGACAGGACGAGACGGCATGGCCTGAAGCTGTGCCAGGGGAGGTTTACTTTGGATATCTTCCTGACAGAGAGGGTGATCAGACATTGGAATGGACTGCCCAGGAGGTGGTGGAGTCACTGTCCCTGGATGTGTTTAAAGAAAGGCTGGATGTGGCACTTAGTGCCATGGTCTAGCTGATGTGGTGGTATTGGGTCATAGGCTGGACTTGTTGATCTCAGAGGTCTTTTCCAGCCTCAGTAATTCTGTGATTCTGTGAACAAACACCTCCTGTCAAAGTCATATTTAAAAGAGACTGGTGTAGTTAAAAGTAAAATGAAGTTTCTTGAAGAAATATGCTCACTGGCTCTACATAGCTATACTTAGCTAGAAGGGATTTGTAGCCTTATTACAAGGTTTTTTTTCTAATACATGATATAATCAGTTTCAATCTTACAAATAATAATATAAACATTACCCAGCCTTTGAAGAAACTGTGCCTCAAAGGCAGGAGGCAGCTAAGGTACTTTCAAGAGCTGGCAACAGCTCTGGGGCTATGAAGTAGGGAGCCACAGTTCTTACTACCTTCAAGATAGATTTTTCTTTTTTTTTTCTTTTACTTCTGTAACTCAAACTAGTATGTCCTTAGGGCAGTTGATTAGAAATCTGACATACCCAGAAATCAGTGAACATTAGAACATTTTGTTCTGAAGAACGTGGTCAGAGCCATAACTGGAGTAAGACTGGAAAAATGCAATATATACCAGTCTTATCCAGGACAGCATTTGACATTGCTGTCCTCTAAAGAAGGATCTTTTGAGATGTCTTTGTAGCTCTACCCCAGCTGATCATGCATCTCTGCTCACTGGCAGGGCAAAGGTCTACTCTTCATTTTCACAAGACAAGAACAGGACCAAAATAACGGGCCAGTTGCAAAAGTGTAAATAATTCTGGACACCTGGAGGTCCATGCAAGAGGTGGAGCATGCTATTCTTGGAAATAGGCACCTAAATCCTGCCAAAATGCCGTTTGGAGGTCTAAATTTTTGAGTGGCTCTGACTAAGGTGATATGATCACCTGAGATACCTAGAATTTAAAGACTATGTCTGTTCTTGGAATACCTAAAAACCATCAGGTTCTCCTTTTCTGATAAGCAAGATACAGATCATCTCCAATATGAGATTTTATGTTAAGGAAATATACTGAAATGTATAAACTGGAATAATTAAAATCAGGACAATGGGAAAAGTTTTCAAATAGAATTTTCATAGGTCAAACTGTATGAAACACATATTAATTATCACTGCAACATATGAGTTCAAATAATGATGCAACCAGGAATAAAATTATTGATAGAAAAAATTGAGAGAAGTTATTAGGACAGATATTAAAATTAATTATTTGTGTCGGTGTGTCATCAGTAGTTTTTCAGGTGACTATAAATCTAAAATGCTTCCTTGTGTTTCATGAAGTTGGAATTATGCTGAATTCAGTACACCTCAAAATTGTAGGTAGCGGTGAAGACTGAAATTAAATCTTCAGCGTCTCCATTTGAAATGTTCACTGTTCTCAGTGAACTAACTACATGTTCTCAAATATAAAGAGACGAGGAAATAAATTCTTTTAAATTATTTGTTATTTGGGCAGGGACTTTGTCCTTCTACATGTGTGTACACTACAAAGCTCACTTTGGGTGTGACTGTCCTTTTAAATCTACCATTAATAATAATGTAAATAAGATATTGGCTAAATTCTTAAGCAATTCTGCTCTGAATTCCAGTTTTACTCTCTTTAATCTTCAAAGGCATTACATTGATTAGATATTTTAAATGGTCTCCTCATTTAGCTTAATTCATCTGAACTATCAGCATTTGAAGTATTGAAAATGTCTGGGTCCCATCTCCACTGTGCTCAGTGTAGGCTTTCTGTAAAGTCACTGGGGTAGGGCACATCTGCAGGAACAGAGGAGATTCTGAGATTAAATCAAGATGGTTGAAATTAGGAAACTGGGGTGGTGATTGCCCCATTGTTAGATTTATTCTGGTAAATAATAGGGGTTTAAGCTCTCTGACTACTACTTTGATACTCAACCATTAAGTTATTTGGATTGATGCTGTCTTTTAGCTCTATTCTGTTTTCTAGAAATAATTACTTAGGAAACAAAATCTGAGTCCCTCGTCCTCATGACTGAGCCAGAAGTGGTATTGGTTAGCCTGGTCTCTTTTACCACTAGCAAAATCTCTACCCTGAACTGAACACTTTTTTTCACAGAAGAAGGTTCTCAAAAAATTATTAGTCATCCTCAAAATTTTGTCTTAGAACTAGCAATAATAAGATTTCAAAACAACTTTAAAATCCAGAAAGAATCAGCAGCTAAATTATTACAATTGTTTAAACTGCATCTACGGCATAAAGAGTCCAGACTCAATAAAATATCTAGTCCATTTATTTGCTTAATTTTAGTATAATTTAAATAATAACAATTCTTCCATTTGAGACTGTATTTCCTAGAGCAATACTGCACATTCCTGATGGTGGTTGTTAGAAGAGCTCAGCAATGGCCAAGTGCCCTTTCCCCACAGCTCATGAGCACAGCAAGATGAATGAGCAACACCACATCTTATGAGCAAAGCTCTAGCACAGTCTAGAAGACCTTAACAATTAGTCATGAAGTACTTATGGTAAAATCTACATGATATGAATGCATATGTTAGGGTTTTCAAAGGAGGTGAAGGGATTGGAAATAACCCATAGGAAGCTGGTGCCTACGGCCCTGTAGCTTCCTTTGAAAATCCCAGCAAAACATATTGCTGCTAACTAATAAGGAGGAGTAGGGCCTCCACGCTGCTAGTGTCTTTCCAGTCAAGTACCCAGCCCCTCTAGGGCCTTTTAGCGTTGTAGCCTTGGAAACAACTTTAAAAAAAAATAACTAACTGAATCCATGCCAAGTGGGAAAGCAGGACAAACAGCCTTCCAAGAGCAGAGAAAACAAAGATGAGACAGGAAAAAATAAACGAAGAGGATGATAGTCCTATTTCATTCTGAAGTGGGGCTTATGTAAAATAAATGGTGATGAGATTGCGTTCCAAGTGGAACATGAGAGAGAGATTGTGAAAGAAAAAGCATTTATGCATTACATATTTGGAGTTATGCTGGAAACTCCGAAGTTTCCACAGCATCTTGCAGTAGACTGTACAAATGAAAGAGTCAAGGTGTCTTGGATCAGGCAGCACCCAATATGTTTATGCAGCCTTGATGGGAAGGGACTTGTTTATTCAAGCTGCTAGCCAATGTTATATGTGCTAGTGGCCATTAAGGACGGGAAAGAATTTATTATTTGTAACAGTGCAATGTTATATATGTAGAAAACCCACCTAAGAAAAATGGATTATAAGGAATTTCAAGCTGGGCTTTCACAAACTGGAGAAGGAAAAGGGGAGAATTAAAATAGGGGATTGGGGAGGTATAGGAAAATACTTAGCATTGGGCTCTTACTTCACAGAAGCTTGACAGTGATTCAGTGTGACCCAGAAATAAGGGACTACAGTGAGATGTGCTCCCATGGAGGCTACACCACAGTGCCACTCTCTCTCTCTTTCCAGTGCTGTGAGTACCTCTGTCTTTCAAACCCTGCTGTGCAACAGGGATCAGAGTGCTAGCCTAGCTAAACTCCAAATCTTTTTTCTTATGGATTAGATTTCACCCAGTTGAATTCCCTGAATGAACACATAGCAAGTTTGTAGGTATTTTGGAAAATAATATCTATATATTCCTCTAAGAATGTGGCATCTCATCATTATCTCAAAAAAAAAGTCTAACTGGAAATTCCATGATCTTGTATGTTTGAAAAGCTGCAGAGTAATACTGCTAGATTCTGCAGTGACTCAGAAAGGCATGTTTTCTAGCCAGAACCTACTCACTGTAGACAGTGGAGCTCTATCTCCTTGCTAGACTGAATTGCATTTCACTATTGAAGTGTAGCTCATGTAAGGGGTTCATACAATCTGCCTCGGGGAATGTTTACTGTACTTAAAGCAAATTGTTTTCCAGGCACTGGGATTTTTGTTTTGTAATAAATCTAGCATGTCTTTGTCTTGCTTTGTTTTGTTTCAGCGCAAAACATCCACTCACTGGCTTTTCTTCCCCAGATATTTGAAAACATAGTATTTTCAAAATGAGGTTTTGTTTGCTTAAGTGTAAATATATTTGTATAAACTTACATACCTGAAAACACACACAAAGACAGGGATAGGAGAAAGAGAGCAAAGAGAATATTAGGGGAGCAGACTAAAGGAGAAAAAAACCAGAAAAGACAAGTTCTCCTTGTTTGAGTCACTGCTGCTCTTTGACTCACATTTGTGATGTTTTCAAAGGAGCTTGAGATCATGGTTCTCAAATAGGACTTGGGAAGATCCAACTATCTAGCAGATGATTTGAGGGCATCATGGTCTGGTCCCACGCAGCCTGTCTCACTCGCCTGGCCACAGCCAGTGGCAAGCACAGAGGGAGGGCCTTGCAGGGTGTAATTTGGCTAAGTCTGGGGTTTTCTTACAGTCAATAAGTATGGAAATTCCCTTGGATATTGTTTCAACGTATAGAAAAAAAAAAAAAAATCAAGGTTTTAACAAGGTTATTTATGCCACTTCCTTGACAACCCAGACAAGAAAGGAGGGGTCAATTTTATGTTGCCCTTTTTCTAGAAATTCTCTCACAGGGTGGTTCTAAACCATTTGCCCAAGTCCCGGGGACAGGATCCTTACCAGGCAAAAGAGTTTTGGTTGAGCTGACATTGATGGAAGTCATGGGTACCAAAAGAAACTAAATGGCTATTCAGCAGATATCAGCAATATGAAGAAGAAAGGATTTTGATGCAAGCTGTGTTTAGATGTCTAGCTGCATTGTGGGGAATATGTTACTCCACACAGCAGTTCTCACTTTATCATGTGGACTGAATTCTTTGGGGGTTTGTTTTTTTTTTCTTAACCAAACAAAATCCTTGCTGTGTTATTCTTAAGACAGCAGTTCCTCCCACTGGAAAAGCCCAGGCACCTCAGCTTTAATTTTTGTGATCTAACCACTTGGCTTCCCTTCTCAAGCCATTATTTGTTCGATACTGTAACTCAGTAAAAGCAGAAATTACAATAAAATCTTAAAAATACTTAATAAAGAAGATTTTGAAGTATCATGGGTAAGTTTCAAGATTTCTTAGGGAAATCTTGGGACCCCTTTACCCTGTAGCTTCATTGAAGTACTTTGCACCCGAGCAAATTTAAAAACAAATCTATAAAAGGATTTTGTTTTCCATGACTTAGGGATAGTTTTAAAGAACATGTCATACCTACTAGCTTTGCCTTTGTGTAGAAGTATCAGCTGCCACCAGTATTGTTTAATCTGTAGCTATATTACCTTGTATTTACCATCTGTTCCTTGAATGGAACCTCTGTAATAGAGTATGTTTAACATTAATTTAATGAAGAAAAATGGACCTGTAATTACATTTTCTAGTAAACTGTTGTCTCAGCTCTATCTTTGGTGTCATTTACAGCAGGTGGGAAATGGCAAGGGATTTTGTGATGGTGCCTCAGCAGCCAAAGTGGGTCAGGGTTAGGCCCTCTGCAAGGTCACTCTCTGAACCTGTCAGAGTTATCTAGTGCACTGCTGGGGTAAGCTGGTCCTATTGCCAATGCAAGGGAAAATTCAGTAGAATAGGGCATACGTGGTTTCCTGGATGATGTCATATAAGTAATGAATTACTAGTGTTCAGTTAAATAGGATACACTTGTAATGAACACACCTGTAAATTTGAAGGATTCTACTTGATAAATTCAAAGTTACATCTGAGTTTAAAGCTGTTCACAGCCCAGTGAGTGTAGAGAAACTGAGTCTCTGTTCAGCAGGCTAGATCAGATGGTGAGCTGAGACTGGTTTCACTTGTGTCTGACTCTACCATGCTGTTACATACACTTATTCATCAGGTAGATTACCATACCAAAGAAAACAGGAGGTAGCATTATACCTGGAAACAAATGTCACAAACCAGGATGCTGTGCCTGTGGTACACCACAGGCTCTTGTACTTTCCTCTTCCTGAACACTTGTAGACTCCAGCACTCTCTCTTCCATTTCTTTGGTATACATTTGCAGTCATACTCCTTTGCAGTCACCTGCATCTGTTCAGTATCCTTTCCTCAGACATCTCATCTCAATGTTGTAGGACTCCAGGACTAGAGGTAGAAAAAAAAAAATGACAAAGAACAACCAAAGCCAAAATGCCACTACTACATCACTATCTCCCATATTTCTACCTATTGGGTTATCCTGTTCAACAGCTCTAGTTAAGCCCTTCAGAGACATGAGCTGTGGGAAGGCTCCACAGCAAATTGCATTCCTCTTACATAAACATAAGGGATATATCGATAGAGCAAACCAGGAGTACGGTCAAGTTCCTTCTACCCAAATTCCACTGTCAGTTGAATGCCTTTGCTTAATAGGTCAGTGTGGAATAAAATGAAACAGAAATGCCTGTTACACTATCATAATGACAGCGCAAAAATACACAATAAAGAAAATACAGCACTAGGCCTCTGATTAAGAATAATCATTTTTCTGCTGCTACTTCTGACACAAATCCAGACTGAATTAAATCTCTGAAACCAAGAAAGAGGTTTTCTTTGAGATCTGCTCTCTGGCTGATAGGAATTCCAGGAATTAGTGAGGCCTGTCCACTCTATACACTGGAGAAGTATGCATCATGTCCTAAGGTAATGTTGACACTAGAGATGAAACATTAGACACCAGACAATAGGAGCTGTCTGACCAGTGTCAGCTCGGGTACCTGTGCACCCAAGTCTCTGGTTCAGGGTTGTTATGTCGTGTCTACATGTGTAAGGGTACATGATGTGGTACAAAGCTAGAGCAGGGCTCTCCTGAAGTACACCTGTTGGCTTCACAAATTAGTATTTATAATTGCTAGAATCATCTTCAGTAAGCCCTGGATGCTCATCAGTCATGTTGATGGATGAGTCCATTACACACAGGCACAATGCTGGAAAAGCTGTTATTTCATAAAAGAGGAATCCTATTTCAAAAAAAATTACACTGGGTTAAATGTCACGGATCTTAATGGGCTTCCGAAGTTTTAATATGTTACATTCTACTTTGTATGGCATACATTATAAGAATTAATTCATCTAATTTCTGTCCAAAGTCTTCAGTCAAAAAATAATTTGGGGAGAACATCTATGTCCATAAAGTTGAACTATTTTACAAACCCCTAAAGTGGCTGCGTATGATAAAGGACCCAAATCCCTTCCATACCACTCTATGACACATACAGTGAGCTGGGAGCCTGGGTAAAAACTTTCTTATCACATGCATATCCCATGCACTGGTGTGAAATGCTGTATCAATATATCACCACATTCAAAAATGAATTCAAGGGCTTTTTTTCCTGCATGTTTAGGAAAGCTTCTGTTAATTTTATAGTATAAACCCTCAACAGAAAATAAAAATACAGACCTGCCACGAGAAAATGTCAAAATAGCCAATAAAATCACTCACTTTTGAGACACTATACCCTATTGCAGTTGGACAGGTCTAAACTATACTGGTAAGACAGTATTTTAAAGTGATGTGTTGATTAAAATTTTAAATTTAAAAATAGTTGTCTTCAGAAGGTTTTAGCAAAGAAAATGCTAAGGACATGAATAGTGGCTTTATCACCTGATAACCTGAGCCATTGTGTCGAATGAGACGCCTCAAAACTCATGAGCTCTGAATCTGTGGCCTCTTCCAGAGAATTCTAGCATAGCAATACAGTCCCGAGCGCACACACATCAGAGTCTCTTGACGACTAGCATGTCACATTGAGAAGGAAAAGCTTGGTTTATACATTGTTTTGCAATTTGTTCCGTGCCTTGTAGGGAACATACAAACAAAAAGAAAGTAAAAATATACAAATGAATATTCCAAGAAAATGTTGTAATGGAAGAAAAAGACAAAGAATTTCCTTTGTTTGGAATAGTAAATACAAAGAAAATCACTACAAATAAATTTATTTCAGTAATGATATGAATTAAGTTCACAGTGTAGGTCATGAGACCCTGCACCATTACTTCAATTTCAGGAAGAATTACAGGAAGAAATTCCTTATAACCCTGGAGAAGTCTTCTGTATTTGACAGTATGGCAAGGTCTCCAGTTGACTACGGGATTGACATACAACACCACTGTATCTGGTTGTTGTAATTTCTTCAGAAAGCTGTATGTCCTCACAGATACATAGGAAGTCTCTGTTATTTTGGTTATTGGCCAAGCAACATGGAGACTGCCATCTTCAGGTCACTGGTTTAATTGTAACACAAGAGCATCGGCTGGATTTGATGGCCTTTGTGAAGTCAGCTGGGGGTCATCACCCCATTTCTAACATATCCAGTAGCCTGCCTCAGCAGCTTCACACAGCTGTGAAGGTCAAACCATCTGGAAGTTTGCTTTGTGCCCATGGTATTTTTTCCTACGCGTCAATATCCTCTAGTTCACTGGTTTAACCTCTGTATTTTTTTCCAAGAGTACATAATTATTAAACACTGTACTGTGTGAATTTGCCCTAGCAGAATCTAGCAAAAAGCTAAAGCTTTCTTTTGTCTGTAACAAGTAGAGTTGATAATCTATATGAATAGAGTTTCTAGAAGACACCAGTCACTGTCGCAGTGCCAGCATTGTAGGATGCATGGTGCATGAATGCAGCAAACCTGCATCAAAATGCAGAGGAGATTTTTCCCCCGAAACAGCCTGAAGAGAGAGAATGTCTTCAAAAAGAAAATGTCCTGAGGTTTACATAGAAGGCCCTGAAAGGTACTATTTGTGTCCCTTTTGCTAAATGCAGTTTTAAAATTACTTTTTTAAACTTTTCAGTGAAATAAGTAAATACAGAATAGGATTGAAGGTGTCTGAGAAATTACTTGTTTTCTTCACATGTTTAATTGGAAGTGCTCTGCTTTTTCCATCTATTTCTTGAAGTCACATAGCTGTGACCACACAGCCTCTGTATAGCTGGTATTTTACTAGAGCACTCTGTAACAGTGGACTGTAAATCCAGAGAGTATATGGCAAGTGTCAAAAGAGGGGATTAAACTCTTAGATTGCCTAGAACTGTTTCCTTTCTTTTTCTTTTTCTCCTCTTTTTTTTTTTTTTTTCTTTCTTAAGTCAATTAACGAAAAAAACACAAAGTGGCCAGAGCCTTCAAAAAACCCCAACACTATTACAGGGAACATGCGAATGGCACTTTAAACACTGAGCTTTTTAAGTCCTTGTATTTTGTTATATAAACCAAAATGTTTTAATGTATACTTTCTTACCTGTTTGTTGCTGGTTTGTTGTTTTGTGGGGTTTTTTTCCACTTTATTTAAAATCATATTTGTTTGTTCTTTCTCTTGCTTTTCCGCATAGGGGACTGTTACTACAGGCGCTGTGAACATTTGCTCCTGAACAGAAGAGATGGGAATAGTAAACTGTATAAAAAGTTGCTTTAGAAACAGTTTCTAATGGTTAGCTTCAAATTCTGGGCCTGCTAGCCAAGAACATGGATGCTTTTTGGATACAGTGGAAACATTTAATTTTAAAAGATGAAAGAAATGGAACTAAGCACGTAATGAGGGTAGTATTCAGTATAAATACAGCAGAGATGGTCCAATAAAGATTACCTAATGAGCATTAGATTGCCTCCTCTAATTACGAAGTAAAAACAAATAGCTCCTAACGTTATGCATTAGTAACAGGCCCTCAGGAAATGTCCCAACCCAAACTTGAAAACATCCATCTCCATTGTAGAAAATTTAATCTTTTATTTACTAGCAATGATGCTACTAGGCAATCCTTGTATGAATATCAAGAAATCATACAGCCTAGTTTTTCACTGTCTTGAAAGAAAGTGAAGACAGCCATGAGAGTACTTCCAGATGTTAAATGAACCCGCCACATTTCATGGATTCAGGCTTTTCTTTTTAAGACCATTTATAGAACTTTGGAAAGAGCACAGGGTATCATGTTATTAAAAGGTAGGGAGGAGCATTTCATTTTTACAACAAAATAAAGACATGGCTTAGTTTTTTGCAATCACTATTAATATCTGTAGCCCAAAAAAGAAATAGTTCTAGATATCTATAACTACATAAGTATCTAACATTATATTAATGGATTTGCACCAAAGAATATGTCCTAAATTTGGATGTAGCAAGTTGTAAGGCATCCAGACATTCAGCTGGGTCTGATGTTATTGTGAAGTTCACAGAATTTCTAACTATTTAGGCTTCCATGTTCTGTGCAATGAACTTTGTGTTCCTTTAAGCAATAATTCCCAAACAACACCAAGAATTAAAGAATGACTTCTGAGAAGTGTTGCAGAAAAGGGACATCTCTGTGCAACTGTAGGGAAACATGCTGAGATCACACAACCAATCTAGAGAAAAGCAGGAGCAAGTAGCCAGTGTGTTCTGTTATGAGCACTGGCTGCCTCAAGAAGAACGGAAGACTATACAGGAATGATGAGAAGGGAGGGAGGAAGATTAGGAATACTTACATATTAAAATAGGAGTATCACCATGTAAGACTAAGTTGAATTAATTCATTTACTCTAACATTGGTTTTAGTCTGATGAGAATTGGAAAGAATCAGCATATTTAACAAATACCATGGTCTGCATTTTACATTAACAGGCTGTCAATAAGCCAAGTCAGTTTGGTAGCCTTGAGATTGCCTACTTCTTATTAGCTTATAACTTTTATGCAAACATTAACTCACTCCTGGCATGTACTGTTCTTGCAAACGCTAATCATATATTATATAAACATGAAGCAGATTTAACATATCAAGTTCTACTAAAGATTGTAGGTGTGCTGTCAACAGCAATATGCTTGAGAAAGGCAACAAAACAGGGAAAATAATATAGAAAACAAACCCTTGTCTGCTTAGTCACATGGCACCATAGTCCTACTGTGTGACAAAATACTTTTATGACAACTGGCAAGCGACCAGGAGTTTTAATGATCACTCTGTGAGATGTCTCCATGGATTGATCATGGTTATTCAAAGCGGGTTCTACTTCATGACGTTGGTGACTGTATTATAAAGTCATGTACAGGTCCTAAGCTGTAAATTAGTCTTGTTAGATGATGAAAGTGGATGCATTGTTTATGCATGTATTAGTTCTGCTACACAGGAGTAACAGTTAGTGCAGGTTCTTACAAAGAGATCATTAAATCTTACTTTTCAGAGCCTCATACACAACAGGTTGAACTTGTATCTGAAGCTGAGCTTTAGTTCTTTACCTTTCTTCTCTTTTACCCAACACAACTTTTAAAAAAATAGCCATCTGGCATCCCATCTGGCTAGAAGTCCAACCTTACAATTTCTGTAGCCTCTTTTATATGTCTCCAGCACTGACTTTGTGGAAGAGGCAGAGTCCTCCTGAAACTTGACATAATTCAAGACCTTTTGGATACTCTGAAACAAACCAGAACACAAGGACAGAAATCTACCATTCTAGGTATTAATAACTCTGAAAAAATTACATTATGCTGAAGAAAAAAATGACAACACCTGTTCTTGCCTTCCAGTTCCTTGAAATAACAGTTGCTCAGCTTTGGGGATCAAGGGAAGAAATTGTATTTGCCTCCTGCAATTAGATACGAAGTCTTTAGGGATTCCAAAAGATGCATGAAAACAAGGAGAAGAGAGGAATTAAATAACTTTTATGGTAAGAAAATCAGTTAGTCAATCTTTAGAGTTCTTCACTCAAACAAGAAAGCATATATGTAAGCCTAGTTTGTTTTTTACAAAGAATATTATTAATGGAGATGATTTTTCAGCCAAGTATTAAGTTTGTTGTAGGAAACAGAAATCAACATGATTTACAAGATAAAACCCATGGACGTTTATTCTATAGTTTCTTACATACAGAAGGGCAGCTGGTGCTGGGAAGGGCACTACAGAACACAAAGGAATCTATCATTCGCTCTCAAAAGTTACAAAGTCAAGCCTTTCCTCACATACTGATTTTAATGAAAGTAATTTTATCACCTATTTTCATCCTGTTCACCTGTGAGAGAAGCATCTGATCAGTTGCCTATAAATACATTAACAGTCTCTGTACTGGAACGTTTTTAGTTAGTGTAAGTGAAATCCTTCAGCTGAGATACGAGCCCTTTCTGAATGGGAAAGGTTATATTCTCATCAGCTTGGTGGGAATTTGGCATCCCACTGCCTTAAACAATATGAAAAATCTCAACCTGAAACAAACTCAGATATAAATCTAACAGCACCCAAATATATCACATGATGGAAAGCCTGGAAGATCACAGCATGAACAGTAACAGATGAAGCAGAGGGTCCATCAGCATAACTAGTCAATGACATGGGCACAAAAGTCTTGCATTTATACAGCACTTTAATCAAGAGAAGTTTTACCTCACAAAGCAGTGCACAAAGAAAGACAGTGTGCTTTCCTTTTGCAAAAAATGGGAAAATAGCTCTGGAATTAAATAGATGGGTTTAGGCTTCTTGCCACAGTAAATCTCGCCTAAATCCTTTCACCCCACTCCAAGGGTGGGAGTGGGAGGTGCAGGACACAGTAGGGTTAGCCAAGTCTTCCATTTGTCCCAAGAGGACTGAGATTGCTTTAGCTGCTAGGATGAGGAGCATGGATTTATTCAGCATGTTTGGAATAGCACTTGTGTTAAGTAATATATATTACTTAAATTATAAATATTTTTTTCAGCTAGCATATGTGACATTGCTATACCATTTCTGGAATAAGGTAAAAAACCCCCACACTTTGAATTGTCCGAAATAAATTCACACAACATTTCTGCATAGTTTGTATGATGCTGCCCCACTGAAGTTACAGGGAGCAGGATGTGGCTGAGGATCCTGGCTGATCTCGCTTACCCTTTTGATAACAATGCCAAACACTTCCTAAAGCTACACTGCATCAAGAAAGGAGTCAATGGAAATGTGCTGATTTACACCAGCTGTGAGCTCATGGAAGCATTTAGTGGAAATATCACGTGCTTCTTGTAGTGGAAAAAATAAACTCAGCATTGAAATTTATCTCTGTATTATTCAGGTAGTCTGTATGTATATAGAGTATCATGATGTCCTGTTGCTCTTTACAGTTTTAAGAAATTAACAGGACAAAAAGTACCTTATGTGCCTCCAAGAAAAATCATGGGCAGTCAGCTAGTATGTTTTCCCTAGAAACATTTTTAGAATAATAGATGATGTGGTATAGAATCTGTAGGTGAATTCGAGTTATAAAGTTATAGCTGTCTTTATGGAAGTCAGGTTATTTATATCAAGTTTAATATAGCAACAGTTTCAATCACTGTTATTTTAGCTTCTTTATTTAAAAATTAAAGAATGCCTTAGGTTGCCTGCCAGCTGTATCACAGCCACACAGGCTATCGTGCAAGAGATCAGTCAATTAAAATCAGTGCATGACAAAGTGTAGGAAAAAGAAATATTCCCACAAATGCAAACATTACGAGGGAAGTGTTTTATATGTTGTAAGCCACATAGTCAGCTGGATGGTTTAACTGAGACATTCACTTCTTTCTCCATGTTTATAAATAGCACTATGAAGGGTGTGTTGTATGCTCTAAACTATGCTAAGAACATAATTTTAATATTCCACAATTCGTATGTTCATTTACATATGGTGAGAGAATATAATGTTAACATTCAGATTTGGAAGCCTCTAAAAGCCATATTGCCCTGATGGAAATCATTATGATGAAAGCAACACAACAGCAAAAACTGACTTCCAAAATCCTGGGTAACACAAGAAGTCATTGAGCTCCACCATACACCAAAACACAAACCTTCACCACATTCACTTCACTTGTTCAAGAAGGTCTCCAGTGTAAAAAATGAACTCATTCCTTGGTTTCTGTGACAGGTCAATTTGGTTTTAGTTTAACACTGCTGGGGAGTTGCCTTTCAGGCTGATCAGTTAGAGGCAGAAAAGAATAGTGAGAGAGACCAACTAGACACAATCCAATTAGTCAGTCAGGAGGTGATGTCAAAGGCAAGTTTCAATTACAGCATGATTATTAACTGTGGTCATGTTAGCCTAAGATAAATACACGCAGTCTAACCCTAGACATGCTAATTTAAGCCTTTATTGAGGAGCCACTACAAAAAAAGTATTAGGACAAAATGCCCAGAGGAAGCAATCAGAGCTGTTAGCCGTGACTGTGATGAAGCCATATGGTGAAGATCACACTGAAGATGCCAGTGAAGATAGCACAGTTTTGGCCTGTTTGGGCAGCCAGGAGCTGACCAACTCCTTTGGCCCTAGCAACGGTCCCTGTGCATATAAAGAAGGAGGAATGGACACAAGGCTGTGGTCTGCCTAGAAATATCATTATGCCAAGGTGACCAGGCCTTGGACACCAGCTCAGGGTGGGTTTCTGGGAGCCAACCAGCAGAAGAGGCTTGCTCTTCAGGCCCCGTTGTGTTTTTTCATCCCTAGGATAAATTTCTGCTCTGAAACATAGGGACTGGTTCCTCAGGTAAGAGGCAGCAACACAGTGCCCAGGTAAGAGGTCTCAAGCTTTGAGCAAATTCAAGTGCAAGGGGAAGTTTACAGATGGAGACACAGCTTTGAGAAAATGTGAATGACGTGGGACAGGTTTGGGAATGACACTTCATTTTTAGTGTTAGAGAGAAAAGGAGGTCCTACTGCGCTCTAATTGTTGAATGTGAGAAAGCTGGAAGTGAGAAGGCAAGAGAAAAGCTACTGGCATGACAGAAAAGGGAAGACCCTTCCAAACACATACAGCTGGGTTGATGGGCAGGATGGCTTATACTACGTGAGTACAGACTTGAGCATCTGACTTCCAAAAGAGTGGCCTCTTTGGAGAGCAAAGCCAGGCACATAACCCATGCATGAAGAGTTTAACATCCAAATAACTGCAATACTTAGAGGATTTCAGGACAGATGAGTATTTGCATTTCCAAGTGAGTCAGTGGGATTGCAGATGCTCAGCACTTTGAGAGTCAGGAGCTCTGTCTATTGTGACCTGAGGAGCTTCAATGGGGAAGGAATCTGGTACTGCTCTCAGAGGAGCTGAAACAGGCTGATTACTGCTAATCATTCCACTTCCCACTGTATTATCTCCATATGTTTTTGACAGAAGGCTGTGTGAGGCTTTTCCACTTGGGGTGTGCAAAAACCAGCTGAATCGCAGGCCTGGATTATTTAAACGTGACTTAGGACATAGGAAAGTTTTAAATTCTTTCCTAGGAAAAATTCAAGGTAACAAAGCATCCAAAGAAATGTCAGTGTCTGATTTCATGTGTAATCAGTCACACAAAACACATGCAAAGTTTAGACTAGAGGAATAGGAAGCGGAAAACACGAGCCAACTAAACTGGATCCACTGACATAAATTTTCAAATTACTTCTTGAACCTTATTTCTCCTCTCTTTGACAAAATTAAATCATCCTAGTAAATCATCATCAACCAAGAATCTAATTATTTTCTGAAGACCCCATGATTGTCCCTTTTTGCTGCTCTCTAAGAATTCAATTTCTACTGCATAAGACTTGAGCCTAGAAATCAGGAATTCCTGTTGCTTTCCAGAACTTATTATAAAAAATAAGAATGGTTATTTGAGAAACTCTGAAAGGCATATAGAGTTACTCAGAGGAATGAGGTTCCCCTTGTATGTTATGCTGCTACTGTTTTACAAAGTTATATATAAAACCAACTGAAGATCTAATGAACTTACGCAGTTTGGGTAAATTGGTGTTGAAAAGCACATTGCTGAGTTGAGATACAAAAAAAAATTTGAGATCATCCAACTGAAATATGGCACTTAGGTCCTGTCTCAAACCTAAAAGCTTTGCTGGCATAATTTTATTGGTTAGGAAGATAGAAGAGAAATCCACACCTAATCAGTAATGCTCATATGCAGCTAAAAATCATTGCAGCAAACCCCACATATTTGGCAGTTAATTTATTTCCATTGAGGATCCTGAGTAGAAGGATATTATTCTGTCACTTTAAGTTTCATCTCTTCCGACAATACTGCTGATAAGCTTAACTGATATATCCTTTGTCATTTATTATGTGAAATCACAATACTGAACAATCCTTCCAATCCAAAAATTTCAAATACTGCTAATCTAAATAACATGTCCTTAATCTGAACATTTACAACAAATTTAGTTGTTAATCATGGCCTAGAAGAGATGGAATTATTTAGTGTGCTTTACTGGGGGAGAATTTTACAACTCCCGTAAAAAGACCTTTTTCAGTCTGAGGTCTTTTTGCCATGTAAATGAGGAAGCCCAGCTAAGAAATGGCAAATGATAAATCTTACCCTCTGGGGATCACAAGACAGACAGCCACTGATACAACCAGCAACAACTTCTGTATGGTAGAGAGGACCATTTAAATCAGAAGACTAAGCTAGAAATTGCTACACACCCACAGAAACCCATTTAATGGTCAAGGTCAACCCTGTTACATCATTTTTGTCCATTGCCACCATTCTGTAATGTACGTACACTACAGAACAAATTAGGTTCCAGAGAAGTCCTGCTGGGCCTGTTGTGAACTTGGATTACACTACCTGCCATGCAGATGAGCACTTTCATCTGATCAGGAATGAGAGTTGGCAAGGTTGAGCTTTGAATGGGTTGTCAATGTAACTTCTGCCACCATCTTCTCAAAAAATGGATGCAGCTTGCCAATCCTAAGGTTGGTCAGGCTGCAGGAAAATACAGAGAAGTTATATTTAAATGATAGCTTTAATTCAGTTAATGTTGTTATATTCACAGATGGTATCATCTTGAGTGATCAATAAATGATGCTGGTTTTGCTTCTGAAAACATGCTCTTTTTAATAATAATAATAATAATTAAAAAAAATTAAAGAAATCTAGTAGTACAGGAATGTTCTAGATCAGGTTATCTCTTCATATAGAGTTTTATGCTCGGTATTTATGCTGTTATACCAAAAATAAATAAATAAATAAATAAAATAATCCGTTCCTGGGTTCCACTTTCTCTTCAAAGAGCAACCTAACATAAAGTGAACCCTTTCCTCTTTACATAGTTTACCTTCATGAACGTGATCTCCTCAGAAAAGACAGAAGATTACTTTCCAGTTCTTATTAACAGAGGTTCTCTTTGTTTCACTGATGTCTCCGTTTTACTGTTTATATCTACTTTAGTGTTCTGAACAAATATCAGCACATCACATAAATTAAGAAGATAAATTAGGGGCAGCACTAAAAAAAGCAAGCCAGGCTTAACCCTGGTGTAAAGGATGAATTAAACACAATGACATCAAACAGGAACAGGAAACTTTGAAAATCAGTAGGTGATTACTGTCTCTTAATTTATGAGAAGGATTAGAGAGTAAATGCTTGAAGAGAGCACACAGAATAGAATGGGTCCTTTTTACTACGGAATAATTGTGCTAAGACAAGGACAACTTCTGCTACTCATCTCACTGCAAAGCACTCATCTCTAGCCATAGAAAGCCTAAAAACTTCTGGAGTTTTAAAACCTTTTTCTCCATTACATAGTAATGAGAAATTCAGCCCTCCCAATAAATCACTTCAACCTACCCCTTTTTTTCAACATTGTGTTCCCTTGTTCCTGTCTTTATTATTAACTTCAACTCCATGGGGCATTACCATATTTAACATCAAGGACTTGCAACCTGTACTCCATCACCCCCAGAGCTGACAAAGGTGTGATGAAAGCTGTGCATTGCCGATGGTGTGCCCTAGTGATTTTCCTCTATATGGTTAAAGCTGTAACTAGTGATCGATGTGATCCAGCCTGACCTCTTTCCAACCTGCCTTGGCAGCTCCCTTCTTTGTATGGCCCCCCTGACAGTTCTTGATTTAAATACATAATGTAGAGTTAGACTGCTTTCTCTTTCCCCTTCCAAGAAAGATTAAAGCATGAATGAGGGGAGCATGATCATTTAAAGGCAGGACATAGCTGTGATATTTCAAAACACACCAGAACATTAGAAAATCACCAGGAGGTTGAGATTATCATTATAGAGCTTGCTGCACTCAAGAATTTCAAAAGAACCCAAGAGCTGCTACAAGAAGCAGCCACAGCTGTATCACTGAGAAAACATACACACATCTTTTTAAAATTTATTTATTTTTGTTTGTAAGTAAATCTATACCCACCTTTGAGATAGAAGCCATCTCCTGAAACTGCCCAAAGGATCTTGTAGGACCTGAACTAAGCATCTTGTAACTGCTAGCACAAGGTTCTAATGGCAGAAGGTACCATGTTTTGACATCTCTGTGGCTATAGCTGGCTCCAAACTAAAAATATTATTTCATATGAGAAAATGAAAAGCATCACAGAAATTATTTGCCTTGATCAAAAATGAAGATGATACCTGCTTTACTTTAATTCTGCTAACGTATTGCATTGTATTAAAACTGCATTTCTATCTATTAATTGCAAAGTGATATTGTTTTTTTCTTCTTTGTTTTTGGATTGTCCTTATTGAGGTTCCTGGAAGAACTTCAAGAAACAAAGGAAAATTGATTTTTTCCACTCATTCATATCATCCTTCAGTTTTCAACAAAACAGTCAGACCACTAACTGAAATGTTTTGTTTGACCACATCAAATTCATGCATTCTGATAAACTACTGCAGATATCTTACTTTTGTCTCAGCACGCCTGAAACAGGATATGTAAAAATGTCCTTAAAAGAGGGGGAAATCACAGCAAGAGGGGGAAAAAACCCAACAACAACAAAAAAAAAAAGATAGAAATGACATATTAGCAATGAAAATGCTACTAAAAAGAAATACATTTTTGCTTGGCACAAATAAAAGGCCTCTTTCTCATTGCCAAAGGAAAGTCAGATTACTTTTCAGAGTTATGCAAACCTCAAAGTTTTGCCTGGAGGTGATCCTGAAAGAGAATTTGAGGAAGGTTCATTCCAATTCCTGCTATTTGATCCACAAAGGAGAAATACTGCTGGCATTAGCTCAGCACGCCCTGGGATGCTATTGGCCTGTCATCCTTGAAAGAAGAGAAGTATTGCTGGTAGGGAAAAAGGCAAGTGGTCTCCATGCATGACTTCCAATGAGCCCCAGACACAGGTTATTGGAACATTAGACCTCCATGAAACAGGATTCAAAATCCAGTGTGAAGTTAGTTGGCTATTTTATATTGGTGTCGTTGTCATCTTCAGTATTTATTTTGTATTTCATCTCCAGTTAGGGATCAGGATGCTTTTCTGCATTTGATAAACATAACAAAACCGTCGGGTTTTGTGCAAAAAGATAGAAATGACCTTTCCCTTTATAGCTGCAGATTTTAGTACGAGCATGACAAGCTTTTGACAGCAATGGGCCATGGTTTGTGTGTTTTGCATTCCAGTACTTTACTGTGTGACACCAAGGAAGATGGAAAAGATGCTTTTGGCACTTGCATACTTGTATCACGCTACAACTTGTCAGTAGGAAAGGAACAGAACCTGAGCCTGCAGGGACAGCCTGTATTAATGGCCCATTAATCCAAAAAGAGTAATCAGTTACCTGTCAGACAAAAAGAATTTTGAAAACATTTTAAGTAGCTTCTCTGCTTATCAACAGCATAATGAGTGCAAATCTGCCAGTTTCTGTGGTCTGCTAAACCAAAGTCAGTCCACTGCACTTAAAGCAGGAGAGCTGCCATTAAACTTTCAGGATTGTCTTAATATAACATTAACAATCCTTAAGCAAAGCAACATTTCCCCAGAGCACTGTCCCCTGTAACTCACTGTTCTCCCTGACAGAGTGGATCATTTTCCCGTCACTGATGACAATTTGAGAACAATCTGCCAAATGTAAAGAGACAAAAAAATTGTTTAATCCTCTTATTTCCTTTTCATCATGCTTTTAGATTTATTATTCTTTCCTGATTTGCCTTTGTTGTGGCATACAGCACCGACTGTAATGTTGCCTGTGGTCACATCATCACAGGAGTGAAAGCAAGGAGAGAACCATTACTGCTGGGACATTTAATTCTCCTCTGTCATCTGAGAAATTAGTCTCTGGACTGCAAATTCAGTAGTGTTTTACGGGACACAGATGCAGAGCACTGCACACCTTGTCTTTCTGCAATACAACAGAAGAGGGAAGGCTACCTGAGAGAGAAAGGTTTGAGAAGAAAAATTCTCTGAATCCTGCAGGACAATGAAAATATTTGAACAAATCACAATATGTGACTTGAATCCATGTCCTTGAATGGGAGACAGACATACACCATACATTCTGTCTTCTCTTTTCTTTCTTAGAATGAAATACCAATATAGAGTCATATGTGACTTTCCACCGTGAAAACACCACATAGAAGAAATCTTCAAATTTGATCTCCTGTTTGGTTTTGGTTTTGTTTGTTGGTTTTTTTAAACCTATCAAAATGCCAGGGTTGTAACTGTCCCCTCAGACAATCTCTTTAGTTTTTCAATTCTGGGTTGTTGTTTTTTTTCATATCATTCCAATAAAAGAAGGAGATCTTTCTTTGAAAACAAATGTAAAACAGTAGAAGCTCATACTGTGTGTTACAGTGTGCTCCTGTGAACAGCAAACTTGGAAAAATTGCATCCTGGGATTCCCTATTTATTACCTTGTAATTATTTCTCAATCAACCCTGTTTGGTTTAGCACTGAAAGGATGGCTTTGCTACTGCTGCTGGTCACTGAGAGTTCAACAAATGCAAAGACTGATATTTTCTGGGTCATACTCTCTGAAAAGATCTTACAATAAGAATGTTGAAAATTCTCCCTCACAATATGTGAGCCAGAACCCCAGTTACCTTCTATTTCTACAGGACTGAGATAACCCCCTAAAGAGTAACAATAGGTTATTTAAAGACCAAAGTCAATAGATCTAAGTAGACACAGGAAACAGATCAGTGATTCGTGATAGCAAAATCGGTACAGCAAGATTTTGACAAGAGCCCCAAGCTGAGTCTCAGACAAGAGTCTTTCCCCCGGGTGTTCGTTGAAGCCTCTAAAGATGTAGATTAGCTTCAGCCAACACAGGGCAGTGACTTGTTTTTGTACATCCTAGAATCTTTTTGGAGGGGGGGAGCATGACTACATAGTGGGTTTGTAGGTAAATATAACCCAGTTCCACCCCTATTCCACTCTCCTTGCAGTTTGTTGTTTTTTTATTCCCTTACAATTACTCCCATGGCTACATGACCTCCAGTTTACTTGGATCAGGGGGAGAAAGAGGCCATACATACTAGTAAAACATGACGCAAATCCATGCTAGAGCCTGCAGCTGGAGTTCAGGAAAAGGCTTTTGACACAACAGACACACTATGTGGTCCACAACCTCTATAGCTACAAGCTGTATTACTGCCACGACTTCAGACTACTGCTGTGATGGGTTTTATAGGGATGCAAGGACATTAACTGGTATTGTGTATGTAACCGTGGTGCTTTCCTAAGCTGTTACAGATGTAAATGAATTAAGTCAAACTTTCTTATAGCACCGGACCCACTTTGTGGGCACAGGACTCCTTCAGTGCAATTTATTCCAAGGTACTGTACTTTTGGCTGTGTTCATGAGGATTAGGACACCCAAGGGCCCAGGGAGAAGGGACTGTTCTCTTAATTTCTCCTTGAGCCTGGGGCTGCAGCAGAAGCTGCCCTGCATTGCCACACATGCAGCTTCTCATGGCAGCTTATCAGCTGGGAAGGTGTCAACCATCTTCCAAACAAGGGGCAAGTTTATAAAGAAATTTAGTAGTAATAATTGATTAAAAGACCTTATCTGGAAGAATAAGATATACTGAAACGCTGGAAACAGGCCAAAAGACAGATGAAAGAATGATACGACCTCTAGAAAATTTGGAATAATTTTAAAGGCTAAATCTATTTAAACTTCCACAGGTGACCTACAGCTATCTAGACCCTAATCTGGAATGGACTGGATAAAAAAATAAATCTGATATCAGACAAAACGATACTAAGACTGAAAGACTGGAAGGTGAAGCTACATAAATTCAAACTGGAAAAATGTGATGACTTTTCCTCGATAGCAGTTAATCACGGCAAGAACTTCTCATGCATGTTTTCCCCATCACATAATTTTTTTAAACAAAAGTGGATGTCTTTCTAAAATATATCCTTTTGTGGTATAATGCAGTCTGCCCTGTACTACATAGGAAGTGAAACATTCCCTTCTGGCCTTAATCTATGAATGATTATAAACTTGTTATATAAAGTTACTTGTTCCTACAGAACAAGTTTGTCTCCTCCCCTCTCAAGGGGATGATATTTTCAAGACATCAAATGTAACTAGCCAAGACAAGGTGCATTTGACAAAGCTGGGCTGTGAGCTTGACATCTGTGAATCACAGATGTACCTGTGGGAATGTTAGGAAGTAAATCTTGAGGCTGACATCTTAACACACACAAGGTAAACAAGTGTCACACAACTGGGTGCAGATGTGTCATTCTGGGCTGGACTGGAGGGGAAAACCACCTCCTTTGGCCCTTTCTCTACCCCACTGTCCCCCATTAATAACGGGGAGACAATTTGCATTCACATGTACAGTGGCTGTTGTGTCACTCTATGCTCATTTTCACATCCTCATTTTCCCAAACAAAACCTGCCTGATCAATGGGTGCTTTTTTTCCCCCCGCTGCCTCACAGATGTTGTTGTAACAGCTTTGTAGAAAAGTTACAGGTGGGCTTTGCACTCCCATTGGGTCCCACTCTAGAGAGTCCCGTGCAACAAAGGCTTGCAGGTGTTTCCCATATCTTTGTGGCTGTTCCCTTTGAACTGCATCTGTTGAAATGCATCTTGCCTACTGCTTAAAAAAATATCGCTTGGCAATGCAGGTTGTTTACCTTAGTTTTAACTGGCCACCCACACCGAACCAGAGTGCATTTTATGTTATTTAGAAAGGCCACGGGTACAATGTGAGCCTTTGAACAGCGAGGCTTCCCTCCAGAGTGGGAGGCTCGAAGGGGAATGGAGACCCAGAGATGTGGTAACATTTTTCACCTCGACTTCACTTTCCAGAAGGGCAGTGCTGTAATACTTGGCACAGACTGCTTTGCCACCTGCCATCTCCTCAATGTCCCAGCAGAAAACTGCACAAAACCCAGCTTGTCTTCAGGTAATTGCACTTGTAAAGTAGAAGCAGGTCACTTCAGCATTACATATGGCATCTTATTAAGAACCTCATGATACATAAAATTAAGGCAAATGAAAGAATATTTCTTAAAACATTTCTGTGGCCACAGGCTGTACAGTTGACTTGATTTTGATAAGATTTCCTAGGCTATGAATCCATACTTCCTATAACCTTTTGGAAAAACTTTGATTTAATTTCATTTTGCTTCTGTAATAATTGCTGATATCCTGTGAAGCAATAAAAATAAAGCAAGTGATCACACTAAGGCACAGAAAAACAGACCCAAAACCCAACTAGCCTAAGGTTGTACTCAATTAGCTTCTTAATTCTTAACATGAGCTAATAACTAAATTGGACTTGCAAAGTGGTCTGGATGGGACCCAGAAGTCAGAGGGTTATATTGGACAGTACTGACCTACTTCACTCTGTTAATTTTAATATAGGAGATGCTATTTTATTATAGGAGAACCTTTTTTATTATAAGGCTGGGGTTTTTTTCAAGATATGGTATAGAAACCACCAGGAGTTATTTGGATGATGCCTTCCAAACTCAATGCTTTTATTTTTTAATATCGTCATTCACTGGATAGAGTAGCACTTGCTAAATTCCAGCCAGTTCCTTTAGAAGCAGTGCCCAAAACAGGCAGGACCTCACTAGCACCTAATTGCTTTTGGAAAATAAACATTTTACTTCATATTTCCAATGCTCTGCCTAACAACATGGTAAGTCCTCTGCTTCTCATGCATGAAAAGAGATTAATGAGGACTTGAGTATCCACTGCCTCTTCAGATGGCTGTCTGCGAATAGGTGGGAAGAGTTGCTAACTGCTGTCTACCTATCCACTTTGCCTAAACTAGAGAGTTAGCTTGGTATAGGATCCTAACTTTCTGTTAATGGTTGGTGTAATAAATCCTGTCTCTACTATGAAGTTTAAAAAGTTTTCTGCAGAAGTTTTGCACAGAAAACAGCACTTGTAACTGTAGAAGTCTACCAGCGTGCTCCTGACCTTGAAGAGCACTTCTCTACAGTTTCCATTGGACAGTAATCTACACATTTTTTTTCCTCAATGCCTGCTAAAAAAGGAAACTCTTTATATATATGGTACAATAGATTCCTTGAAGTGTACATCTTTGTAGCACATTCCTGCTATTCTGTGCAAAAAATCATATTTCATTTGCTTCCAGTTTCATTAATTCTAAGCAGCAGTGAGACCTAAGAATGATGACTTTCAATGTACTGGTATTTTATGCATAGGAGTTCTAAATTCCCAAAGTCTTTTATGATTTTCAGTATTATAATGGTAGTAATAGAAGTTTCAGAAGAGTTGCATATGAGCAACTCAACGCAGATAAAATTCTTCCAGTCATGACAAATTGGTGTAGGCAGCTACCACAGACTAGTGGGTCTAGTCCATATTCCTGAAACTAGGCTACCAAATAAATATATTCACTGAATTACATTATGTATCTGAAAGGTAAACTTTCTCATGTTTTTTAGTATTTTGTGTATCTTCAGATAATCTCCTCTATTATTTCTCTTAAGAAAGTCCAAAATAATTGATGTATGATGACAGATTAATGAATGATACTCTACTTTCCGAGATCTCTTTTTCATCTTTTCCCCCTAGATACCTTGGTCTGCATGCCACAGGTGCCCAAGCATTTTTGCATCTTTCTTCTATTTCTTTTTTTAACCTCAGGCATAATAGTTGTTTTAATGATAAGATACACTGTACTAGTCTCTTATTTAGGAGCTTTTTAAAATGTACTTTTACCGACAAAGTACAGGTCAACTGCATTTGAAATAATTGCACTTCAGCAAATCCAGCACGTTCTACTTGCTAACAAAGTTGTTCTTTATCATTGTTAATGAAATTTTGGATGGTCAGGGAGAAATAATGCATGTCATAAAAATTTGAGCTACAGGCCCACACACTTGATACCTCCAACCATAAACATGTTACCTCATTGCTAAAAACTGGTGACACAAACTGTACCAAACATTGTGCAGGGCCACGTTGTTACCTATTCAAGCGAATGAAAGGTAGTGTTCATAACCAAAGGCTCTTGACCTGATGATGACCCACTCTCTCCCCTTCTTAAGAGACTCCTATGAGGAAAAAAACCCAAACCAAAACCAAACACTAGAATGCTTGTTTGCTTACTTTTCTGAGGGGGAATCTTGTTAACCATGAAAGACATTTTCCTGACTCTAAGAAAGGCTCTTTCAGATTCTTCAAATTCATTATGCCACTGTAGTCAAATTAACCAGAATAGGTTTCAGCTGCCTGTGCAGTCATTTATGGACAATACTGGTCATTCTGTCCTAAGATGCACTGAAAATGTGGAACAGCTCTTTCTACAGCATGAAAGCAAACATCATGCTGAAGCAGTTGGTTCAGATGAACAGGGAAACACATGGAACAATATAACCTAGGTGTTAACTCAGTCATCTGAAATCCTGAAAAAATCTCCTTTGGATGGCCATAATTGGAAAAAGAGCAGAAGAAAAAAAAAAACTATAGAACTATCAGTAGGAAGCTAACCCAGGTAAAAACAAAACTAATAAGAAAAGATGGAACCGATGTCACTGTAAAGCCAGGTTTAAATCTTCTGCTTTAAACTCCACAGCTCTCACTGATGGAACAACAAATGAAAGACATGAAAACATTTTATGGAAAATATACATGCTAATGCTGTTTGAATGTAAAGTGAAATCAGGCATCCAAAGGTGGTGGTGTCATTGAAAAGGGCATTTTTACACACATGTCACCTCAGAGGAAATTCTACTGTTATTTCTGAGTGAGTCACCTAGGAATTATTTCACAGAATAAGCACGCACCTTACAGAAATCCTTCCCCATGAAATACAATGAAAATAGAGCAAAGTGCTTTACCAAAGGAGCTCTGATGGACACCAGCTGAGGTCCACCCTGCACAAGGCAGTTTCAGCTCCAGGCTGCTGTCACCCAGCACCACTTGCACTCAGGAGCCACCCACACTGATTATTTTTGTCTGAGATTTACAGTTCAATTGATGGGTTCTAGGAACAGGAGGTCTGTATTAATGAAAATGGGAGGCAGAAAAGGAATGAAGCCAAAATGTAAGAATATTAGAAGCTTACAGTAAAGATTTAGTAGATAAGAGGTGAAAAAACAACCACAGAAAGACAAGAAACCTCCTCAATATGTTAAAAAATATCAAAATATCCATATAAAACAGATAACAGAACCATCAGATGGTTCAAGTCAGCACCTTTATTCAAACTTTAGTGAGAAATGTATCACTTAAATAATAAAGTGTATTCTCTAATGCTATTGAAATCAATCCAATTTCATGCTCAGGTTTATGAATATAGTTTTTGGCAAATACTGATCGAAAGAACAACAAAACAGAAATCTGGGCTGATGTTTATCACTACTAGAGAGTACTATCGTTTGGAGGTCATTGGCATGAAATTACATGGTATATTTTTATGTCACCTTGAACAACTTTGCTCTTTTTAAGTTGGGCTTGAATTTCACCTTAGTCTTTGGTAGAGACGCTATATTTGACTCCCCAGATGCCAAAAAAATACCTGAAATATTTTCAAAACAATTTTTGAAACAGCTGGGACAGACAAAGACCATCTGTAATCAGATAGTACAAAACCAGATGGAATTGTTTTCACTTCCCTTTTCCAAAGAGTTTTTGATTTGTTCCCACTATAACATTGATACCTAGTCACCCAACCAACAGTCAGCCTTGAAAGCCAAATAATTAATAAACCAAAGCCCACTGATCATTGAAAGATCTTTAACTTACATTAAAAGTACCTTAAATGCACATAGCCCTTAAACATACATTTCAGATTAAACATTCTGCAGAATGACATTGCACTTATGTTGCATTGGAACTAGGGTAACACTTGGGTTTTCCCAACTTCTGAGCTTTAAGAAAATCGTGGCTGGATCTGCAGCCTCTTACCCTCCCACGAGTGCCAGCCTCTTCAGCAAATTCTTGTTGCTGTCTTGTGTTCAGGGAAAGCCTTAGATGTAGAGGCTTATCTTAGTGATTTAAACACAGCTACCTCAGGATGTGATGGATTTCCTTTATTTGCAGTCTTCGAGTCAAGACTAGATGGATATCTAAGAGACATGTTATAGCTCAAACACAGAGAGAGGTGCCTGATGCAGAAATTACAGGGACAGATTCAAAGGCCTGTGTTATGGGGGAGGTCAGGCAAGGTGAGTTTGTACTTCAAACCAGTGCATCTACACTATAAATTTCAAAGATACCTGCAAAAGTATGAAATGCACAAATGATTTAATGTGAAGCGTTTACCTTTTCCTTTTGTCTGAGCTGCAACTCAAGGCTTTGCCTTTCCACCACATCATTTTGAAAGGAAATTAATTTCCCTGCTCACTAGTTTTACTGAAATTATTTAAAGCAATTTCTCAGCTACCACTTACTTGAGCATAGAAACCTTCTTAACCCCAAAGCTCTCTCATTTCAACACTTCCTTCCAACAAGAGCTCCACCTGAAACAAAAATAATTTCTCTCTCTAAACTTTCAACCTAGAACTCCCTATTCACCTTTAAACGTAACCCTAGGGAAGAGGATTTCCTGCTCCTTTTTCTTCATATTAGATATTTACTCACCTGTTTTCCTTCAGTCTGTCCTCAGACCCTGATCCTGAAAGCAGCTGGTTCACGGAGCATCACTGAAAGTGAGGAGGGTCTATTCTGTGAGGAAACTCCTTAAAGGGTAGGTCTACATTTGGGAAATCTTCAAAGAAGGGCTGGAGTAGATGCACACACGTACAGCATACTGTGTTATGGAGCTTCTGCTTGTCCAGGACCTCTTGCTGCTCTAGGAATATAAAATGTAAAACTCGTTCTATGGTGTTTACTACATGGCTATGGGGCAGAAGTCCTCAGTAACTATTCAGAATCCCTTAACCTTCTCAGTTCTCTGTAACTTTGTGGATTTTTCTGACCCTTTGGGAATGAGTTGGAGAGAAGAGAGGAGGAATAATAGAAAATTGGTCCGCTCCACCAGATTAGACACATTCAAAGGTGACAACCAAAGGCTGAATTTACTTGTTACTGTCCCCACCTAGAGCCAAAGTGTGCATTTAGTTACTACTTTCCTCAGCTAGAACCAATCTTTGGGTTTTAGCTAAGAGTGTCAGCCCAGGGGAAACACTGACAGTGTTCTACTAACACATTAGTTTCTTATATCCTAATGCCTTCTGAAGCTCAGAGAAGGACAGCATGTGCTGCCTTTAACTTCTGTACAGCTGCGAAGGAAGAGTAGCCACACAGCATGCTACACCTAATGGTAGAGTCATTTCTGGAACCTGAGGAAGCTCAAAAAGAGAAGGAAACAACACTTAAAAAAAAAAAAAAAAAAAGAAGTCTCCTGCTTTGTAACAAAACAAGCTGCAGACGTGCCAGGTTATCGTGAAACGGAAGCAGCTGAAAAATAGTAAAAGAATCGATACTTGGGGTATCAAGAAAAGAGCTCATTCAAAATGCAGTGTAGAGGGGAAACTGGAAACTGAAGTCATGTTACTCTAAACAGAAACAGGATCATGTTGGCGACCTGCAAAAGTACAACCATAATGCAAATCTCAGGAAGCGAGAGCTGTGAGCTGAGCAAGCCTCAGTGGGGGTGGCAGTGGCTGCCCAGATTTCTTCGCGCTGGGCCTTTATGAGCTGAGCACTTCACTGAGCATGTTTTCTTTAATATTTATTTTCATAGAAACAGTCTGATCTCATGTTCCAAGAATGAAACCTTGGCATGGAAGTGGCATATCTACCAGTTAATGTTAACATTTGATGTGCAATCTGAGACCAAACAGGATTTCATATTGTGGTAAAAACCGAGTTACTATTTGCTTTAATTCTATTTTCTTTGTGTCAGATACATTAAGAGTCTCATAAAACAGTGAAAGAATTTCATTCTAACTTGAAAAAAAAGAAATAAACCGCAACTTACTACTACTACAAGTTCAAGCAAAATATGGTAATATCTGGCTAACAGTGAATAGCTTGAAACATCCTTTCAAGAAAATATCGTAATAAAAGACCACAATGATTTGCACAGGTCTAAACTATTAAGGAAGGCAAAAGCACACTTACCTGTGAATGAACTACCTCGTAACAAAAGGAAATCCCTCCCTGACACAAAAGAGACAAGACCAGGCTAAGGTATCATACTGAGTGGCTACAGCTAGCTGCCGAAATATCACCAGCTATAGACACTGTCCCATGCATGAATAACCCAGTTCATCCACGTGCTTTATTGTCCTGTGGTCTTCTGGACAAAAGATCACAGGAGATCAGGTTTCAAATGATGGTGTCCCAACTCTGGGAAGAACTGAGCTATTGGGACTCCCACTGGCATAAGGTGGTGGCTCAGAACCACCAGCATTTAGTCTTAGTCTCACAAATACAGTAATTAATGGCAACCAGCACTGACAGCACTCCTGTAAGTCTTAGAGCAGAAACACCTGCAGCATATCCCACCCTGGCAGGCAAATGGAGCCGGTGACCTAACAGACTTTTCCACCTCTAACTTCTAGGATTTTATGAATTGTCAGTCACACCTATGTGTGATATCGCTATAAAATCCCAGCCATGTAAGAAACCTGGCAGAAGTCTTTGGCTGTGCAACTCTGTGGTTTTACACTTAGCTGTGTCTGTAAGACTGAAAGTAGGTAGAAGACTTTTGAGGATCAACATTGACAGTTGCCTTCAGATATATTCAAAGACACAAAATCCAGTTACATAGACATAGACAGTAAACTCACCTGCAGTGTGGGCTGTAGGACAGATGCAACTTTGAAAAAACAATATTGGAAAAATAAAAATAAAGCAAATTGTCTCCAAACACCACCTGCATGGAGGAGAGACTGATATGGCTTTGGTGTTCAAAAGGTTGGCAAAGTCTTCTCCGTGCTGCAGAAAGTCCCTAGAGCAAGGCAATGGAGCCAACACAGACACTGCACCCACTGCTGGCTCTCTGCTGAGAGATGGCTACCTAAGGCAATGGAAGTGACTGAACATGTGTTAGCCATGACACCGTTGCTTTAACACTGGGACACTCTTCAGAGCATTTCTCACCATAATACGGTGCAGTAGGAAAGTTTCTTCGTTTCAAGCACAATAACAATTTAACAAAGTGATAAAACAGAGAGGCGGCAGAACTATTTTTGCCCTCCCCCTCAAAAATCCTGCAAATAGGAAAGGAAAATACTGCAAAACAGGTCTCCAGATCATGCAGCAGTACTCTAAACCTGAGACTGTCTTTCATCTCACTGGATAATCACCAAACAGATATGGTTGTGCATTGTATATATGTATATAGCATCTGCATTGTTCTAGGACTTGGAAATGGTTGTTCAATAGCATAGTTTAAAATACAGTATAGAAAAGGGCCACTCAAAATGTAGAGTTGGAAATCAGAACTGCTGAGCCACCTGAGATATTGTAAAAGAGATTTTGGTCCAGGTTGCTCTCCACCATGTTGAGAAAGTATATTCGGAGCTGACACGGCTTTCCCAGGTGTTTTCTACTGGGACAAAGTGCAGAGTGTGCAGTTAATCATGAGTGCATTCAAGTGTCCTAAGGTCTTTGGGTGAAAGCTGTTACAGACATTGAAAAAGTGTTTAATAATCAGAGCCCCATGTCCTGAGTGCAGGCTGGGTTCATGAAAGTTCACACACCTCTCTTTAGAAGCTTAGGCCAAAATGCAAGCGGGCCAGGGTTGAGCTGCAATTTCAGATGGCAGCAGGGACTGAGCATTGCTGGGACTCCCTCCTGGCAATATCATGGCAAGTACATCCAAACTTCCCTTTGAGGTGACCCATGCAAGGCCCTTGAGATGCGAACAGGTCTCAGAAGGTGTGCAATGCCCTCTACCCAGATAACCAGCCATTCCAATCACCACTAAGTGATCTCGATCCAGGGGCACTCAGCTTGAGGTTTTCACTTTGTTTGCAAAGGAGAGTGTGTTCTGAATTTCCAGGATCATGACTACATTGGAAGATGTATGCTGAGTATTGCTGCTACTATAAACTGCAGGCACGATGTTACTGTGTGTAGTCACTTAACAGTTGACAAAAAAATACTTTTTATCACAACTACCTCACTTTTAAAGAATTTTTGTTGAAAAGACATATAACGACAATCCTCATGAAAAAACACCATGGGGTCTTTCAACTAACTGGAAATGCACCAGCCAGTCAAAACACCCTGTTCCTCCTCATTTACAGAATGTTCTCATAAAAATAAACTGGACATACAAAGGATTTTTTCCTCTGGAGGAGGAGGAGTGAAGATGAAGACTTTGCCTCTGTTTTAAACTGAGGGTGGAACAGGTTCAACAGGTTCTTCTCACAAGTACAGACAAATGTAGTGCTTTAGTCCAGTGGGAAAACATCAAACTGGACACTATTCCACTGAACGAACTGTTATGGCATAGCAGTCAAGCTGTGAAACTCCCTTTCAAAATGATTTTTTTTTTACCAAAAGAAAGGAAAAAGTGATTTCTATATTATGTAAATAGAGGCAATGGGAGAGATGTCTTGTTTAAACTTTTATTCGTAGCAGAAGAAAAGGATAAAATCACTATAAATTAAAAAAGTCACACCCACTGTAACAAATTCCTATGTTTTTTCCTCTAGTTTTATCTGGTGTACTTTAAGACGACAATTGCAAAATGATTTTTTTTTACTATGTGAAAACCTTTGACAGCATTTTTTTTTCCTCTTATGCGATAGCAATTGCCCAAACCAAACTCAGATGTCTGAATGTGAATTTATCTGCAACTTCCATAGCAGGTAGAGAGAAGTTATATAAACTTCTTGCTTCTCCAGGAAGTAGGCATGGGAAGGAAGAGCATATCACCCTGCACAAATCAACATATATGCAAGGAAGTAGCTGCAATAGGGCTGGCTTAGAAAGTTGTGTCAAAAAATATTAAATTCCCATCATGTTCTCAAGTTAGAAGTCCCCCACACACAGGCAGGACCTCATGCCACCAGGGTGGGGGTAAAAGCAATCCTTTTCCTTTGACAAACTGCTGACAGCTGTCTGACTGTCCCTCCTCTGCTGAGCAGGAGCTCTCCTGCAGGTCTGAAGTGAGGCTGGGACAGGTGGGACACTGGCCTTGAGACAAAGGTGACTGGGTGGCTGGAGAGGTGGTACAGCCCGATACAAACATCTGAGATTCACAAGGACGTCATGGTCTGCATCCACTGCTCTCTCCGGCATCTCACTGCTGCTCTCCTCACCTTCCTCTACTTGAACGTATTTTTTGAAGTGTATCAATATACTCTTATATACCAGCTGTACACAGGTTTTGAATCACCTTAGACAATGCAGCAAACTCCTTAACGCAACGCTGAACCATGCCATGGCACTGGTGGGTGGGTTTTTTTTCTACCATAAACCGATTAAGGATTAAGAGAAGTTAATCATTAGATGGCTAGTTGTACATTAAGACAGACTCCCTTCTTTGTCTTTCGGCGTTATTAAATGCCTTCTTCTTTGAAATGCCACATAAAAGTGATAGATGCCCTTTCTTTAAAAGTCAGGCATCTAGTCAAGTTATGTTTTATATTAGTTCAGCAACAAAGAGCCCTCCTTGTTTAAATATAGAAGCGTAAAGCAGATAAGGTTAAGTAAGCCGGCTGCTGTGAGCGCGCCAGGTCTGCTCTCTGCTCAGATAAGCAGCTGGAGGGGCAGGGGAGTATTCGCTGGGCAAGATTGCACCGTATGAGTTACAGCGTGGAGACAAGGCTACGAGGTGAAAACAAATGGAGCCGAGGCCAAAGATGCAAACGGTCAAATGTATTTGTGATAACACGATGGAAAGCTGCTGGCATTTCCTAAAGGACATTTCATGGATTTTGAAAGACAGTTTGGCGTGGAAGCTGGGTCTTAAAACAACTTCCAAAACAGAGCGAATTCTGCCTGTACACTAAAGAGGGGGTGTGTACGTGCGTGTACGTGTGTGCCGGGGTGTGCTTGCTTGCATGTGTGCAGAGGTTTATCCTCCCAGTCAACATTTATGTTTAGAGAGCTTCAGGAGTGCTTTCAGAAGTAATGCCACCTCCTCAAAATACACACACATGCACAATCCTAAACAAGAGATGAATGAACAGGGAGGTAGAAAAGAAGGACTGAGAGAGAGAGCAATCAAATCACCTTCCCGAATCACTAGGAAAAAAGATTTTCCCCAGAGGAATGATAAACGGTATTTTTACTTACCAGCTTTTACAGGGCAAAAGTGTTGCTCGGAAGAATAAACACCTACTTTGTGTGCCCCCCCATGGAACCAGGAGGCAATCAAGTCAGGGCCCAGCTCATGTATAATCTATATTTACATGTCAAAACCCCCTTTATTTAGGGTTTTGATTTACAATCCCTAGTTTTCATAAAAGTCAGTCATTCCTAGTGAAAGAATGCAGAGTAGATTTATAGGATCTACATTATGCCTTAAATCTTAATAGCATTTTTAAAACACTTTTATGACTCATCCTAAGTAATGTTTTCCCTCTATTTTCAAGACATTTCTTTGTAAAAACAGATCCAAACCTTTACCTTATGAATAAGCTCATCTTAAACAACCATGCTGGCATCAACTCTACTGCTGCACTAAACATTGTCAGCAAAGTCCTTATAAGCCTCTGTTTTCAAGGGTTCATAGCTTGAATGTAAAATAGGCTTTGTACTAAGGTTTGGCTGATAAGATCTCGACCTGCATGAGCAGTGACTTTGTTTTCACCATCATAGTCAAAATAAAATAAATCTCTGGAGGCTTCGGTAAGTTAGATGAAGGTAAAGGGCCTTCTCCCCCACACCAGGCTCCTCTTTTCTTTGAGAAGTCTGGTTAAAATATAGATCAGCTCAGGTTTGGTCCAGTTGGGAGCAGAAATATCCCAAGTACATTTATCATATCCATACATACAAAAATGCTGGCTGAGCACATGTGTCTGCATCTGTGCACGGACACAGCAATGCAGCAGCGGTTCTTAAGCAGCTCTCTCAAAAGCTGCTGTCCCTTAGATAGAAATTTCAATATTATCAAAGAAGTAAATAGTTAAGTGTCCCAAGATGGATCTGTAAAGAATGAGTTTCTTAAACATTTTTGTTGGGAAACCAAGCAGCAAGTAGGTTGTGATAATATGCTATAGGAAAATATAAATATGTATGCTATGCTCACTAGTAAGATATTTCAGTGGGACTACTGACAATAAGCACAACATTTAGGAGATATATTTACAGAAATTACGTCCTTGGTTAACGATGGATTACATAGCACAGAGGTCTCTGTATTGCATTTAAACTGTTGGTGCCAAAATCACCTAACTAAAAATGGTTGCGTCTTTCAGAAAAGAACATTGACTTCACCTGCCAGAAACAAAAGTGATGGGGACCAAACAAGTATGCCCAAAGTCTCCTTGGCCACAAGCCTGACTGCCTACCCCTTTCCCTTTAGTAGTACAAGGCTTGTGTTCCTGGCTGCACAATCATTCAGCTTCAACAAAAGAGATGGATGATACCACAGCACAGGATAGTCAAAAGCCTGGCATGATCTACATAGTTTTGAGAGAACTAGGAGCTGTGGAGGCAAGAAAGACCAGTTCACCTACCTCTCAGCAGATGCTGTAGTCATGAGTCAGCCATGGAAAAGGTGAACATTTGGGACACTGCACACGGCTGTAGCAGACATGGTGCCATCTCTGAAGGAGACAAGAGATCCATGCAGTCAGCCCAGCCAGGTGCTGGGTGCTTAATTTTCAAAACCTGAGCAAGAGACAGGAGACAAAACCAAACTATTTGGATCACTTTTTTGGTATATATCTCTAAATCTCAGTGACATGCCATTTTAAGAATGTAAATTTCCCCCTAGATTTTGCCATGAAGGTCTTCAAAATGACTTCTTGGAAATACAGACACAGACATATCAGAATGCATTTCATGGTTTGGACTAAACTTTAGTATTTTTATTTTACATTTTGTCTTGAGATCTTAGCCTTTTCGTTATGATGAAAGAAACTGAAAAAGTTTGGGGTTTGTTTTGATTTAAAAAAATTAAAATAATATGCTCCAACCTATGGTTACTTAACCTGAAACTCTTCAAAATGAGTGGAAAACACTCTGGGCTATTACAAGCTAGAGTAAATATACCTCAAATACTACAAACAGAAAGAAAAATAAGTTAGAAACTGCAAACATTTCCAGTAAATTATAAATATGCTTTAAAGTATCTTGAATAACATTTCAAAGCACTCAGAATATTATCTCACCAAACCAGATATTTACTCTGGATCCAGTCTTGCAATGTTCACGAGTAGTCTCATCCATAGTAACAGGGTTGCAAAAGTAAAGACCACTCACTTGAGTACACATTTTTAGAGCTTGCTGTTATTCCCTTAAATTATTTTAAATGAAAATTTTCCATTTACAATAGATTTTGCTATGAAAAACAGTTTTTAAAACACCATTCTCCATTCCAAGTTGGGCAAATGTTACAGATAAAAATCAGTCATAAACACAGCTATTATCTTAGTAAATATTTAGATTTTTCAATAGGCTTTCTTTAAGTTTCAGAAAATAAAGCAATTAAATCCATTTTTGTATATAAATATATGTATATCTCTACTACACATGGAAAAGAGCATCAAAATATACCAAGGCATTATGGGTCTCTGAGCAACCTGATCTAGTGGGAGGTGTCACTGCCCATGGCAGGGGGGTTGGAACTAGATAATCTTTAATGTCCCTTCCAACTCTGTCAATTCTATGATTCTATGATTGTGGTACTTTGTATTAAAAATACCTCCTTCTCAAAGAATTTATGAATCAATAGCCATAAAACCTAGCGACTAGTAGGTGTTAAAAAGGAAATCATATTTTGGATACATCACTGACACTTCTAAAGCCACAAAAAAGGTCAGCATCAACAAGCAAATAAACTCAAAATTCCTACCTCCTACTTTCCAACCAACAAATAAATATTGACATTTGTGTACAAGCTAAATTCTAAGAGGAGAAGAATAAAGAAAGAAAGAAAGAAATGAGCAAACCCTGAGGACTTATCAAAAGAGCTCAAAGCACTTCCAGGCATCCCATATTGATAATACATACATATTTGAACAGGTATCAGCATGAGATGTGATTATACAATATTCAGAGTTCTTGGCTCTGGTCAACCAAATAGTTAAACAGATGCACAATCTGGAGTGTGAGAGGAGTCATACTGAAACGTCACGCAGCTGCGTGCCACGCACTTCAGCTCTATGGACTGCTGCTCCAGAGCATGCTTTTGTTGCTTTTCAACTACTTTCACTGTTTAAAATTGAAACTTGAGTGCAGTTTCTGTCCTCTGCTGCATCTATGAAAATGGGATGTGAAACAAATCACAACCCTCCTCTGCTGTCAACCATGCAGGCCAGACAGTGAGGTCCATGTCTAAGCCTGAAAACTTCCAGCTGGTAGATCACAGAAAGCACAGACTTAGAACCTCTGAACCCCTGATTAGCGATGGCGAAGGCACCTGAAGCCCTTAGGAAAGCTCCTTGAGTCTAGACAAGGACTAGACTGTAAAAGCTCCATCTGGCACAATGGATCACCTACTCTATTTTCCTATCCTACCTGGTGGACTCCATCTAACAGGCAGTAGTAGAGCACCTCTACCAGGTAAGACCCCACGTGAAATACTGCAAAGCAAAACACCAGCAGGAATTCCTGTCTGCTGTCTTCCAGCAAGGGCCCAACCAACTTCTACTCACTTTACCTCCCAGAAATACCTTATATTAATTGGAATAACTCCATAGGGACAGATAGGAGAATTATGCTTGTGAAACAAAGTGGTCTATAGTGACACAGCTCTACCTCGAAAAACCAATGGTGTGTGTTCTTGTCTTCTCACAGAAGCAGGAGTGTTTCAGAGGTCACCAGTGGTCACATTTGTCTCATGATTTCAAATACCTAGAATCAAGCAATTTAACATGCTAATAGAAGAGCTTTCCCTCATAAGGCCAGTGGATCAAGTTGCCCCGAGAGGCTGCAAGATCTCCACCCATAGAGGTTTCCACGACCAGACTGCAGGAAGCACAGCACAACCTGATGTGATCCCAGAGCTGACACTGCTCAGAGCAGAAGGTTGGACTAGAGTTCTCTTGAGGTTCCTTCCATCAAGAATTACCCTGGACTGCTAATACTCCTCCCTTCCTTCTCCTCTGTCTGCCCCAAGAATTAAGCTTTCTCTAGGAATATTTTCATTTGTGCCTTAACATTTTCAGAAAGCCCACTGACACCAAAGTAAAGTGCAATTTAAGGCAGGATTACATATTTTTGAATACTGTTAGCTCTCTCATACATACAATCTTATTTTGCTACTGTCAAAGCCACAACCATTTCTTGCCCCAAAGTGAGAGCTGACATCTGCAGCTTCCAAATGACCTTTGTAATGAAATGCTTTATTTTCAAACATGTCATTTATAGAAGTAGGAAATGTTTTTTCACCTCCTGAACTTTCCAATAGCTCAGGACATTTTCCCTCTTTACAAAAGCTTTTAATACTTCAGATGTATAATCTGTCTGGAGCAGTTTATGGCTAAATATGTCAGAAGTGCTGGACGCCAAATGAAACTCGAAAGGCAATATCTTTTAAGCTAAACTAGAGAATGTAATTTCTACAGACAGTGAAAATATTTTTTGTGGACAGAAAGCTGCAGTTAAGAGCCCATGAAAAGCCAGTCACTTAATCTTCTGCCCTTGGATAATTAACCTGTGCCATTCCTAGCACAAGTGTATTTTGGTTTCCTTAAGAACAAACCTTCTTTGATATATATTTCAAAATCTCCCTTAGCAATTTTTACTTCAAGATGCTAAGTGGCAAGGATATCTTCACATGCTCTGATGGTTTGGTCTCTCATTGTTATTTGAAATGGGTCTTGTTTTCAGTCTGATTTTTCTTCTTCTGTCATGATACACCATCCAACTGGAGCTTGTACACCAACCAACCTTGTGCTAAACAGACATGTTTACCTGCTACCTCACTAACCCATACATGTGAGGAAACCTGTTCTCTGACGACTCATAACTTGTTCATTTAAGCGTTGAATCCCTCGACCACTGAGAGCTGAACATTCATATAGCAGAGGATAATTAGCATTCACAAGTAGGGGCAAGTTATCAGCCACAGACACAAAAATGTATATAACTTGTTGAAGCATGAGTCGCTCTTGCTCTAGGATTGCATTAATTCACACATTCCTCTCTTGAAAGCTTTCTTTTATTGAGTGTACACTGTGTATGCCTTAAAGCTAGTGCTCCCTTTTTGGCTTCTTCTAATTTGCAGAATGAATAAACCACTTCAGAGAAAACTTTTCTGGAGATGATGAGCACAGTATTGGCTAATGCCTTGTAGTTCCTACCTTAATTTCATGTCCCAGCCCTGGCTCTAAGTCTGTTGATCTGGTTACCTTACTGTATGAACATACGCAGACTTTCCAAAGGTCTTTTGGTGAGATACTGAGTCAGAAAAGATGTAACAGTGTTTAAGTCTGAGTCTCCATGCTAGCTACAGAGAGGCTGTTGAAGGAATGGGGAGGGGGGAGAGAAGGGTCAGGGAGGGGATTTTGAATTAGGAGTGACAAGACAACAGGAATTCATTCTGCAGTATTTTGGAAAAACTAAATTTATCTATGGAATTTTACTCAAAAAATGCAATGGGAAAGCAAATACTTCCAGAGATTTAATAGCTTGGTGGACAGCTACTCATTTGGTGGTCAGGTGCTCACAGGTATGCGTGACCTCCAGGCTGCTAACTTGACTTGGATGTCCTCATTTGACCAAGTTGCATCCTAGCCCTGATCTTACCTGGAAGATCCCTTTTTGGAATCAGATGCATTGCTTTGAAAATTTCAGTCCAAACAAATTGCATTTTCTAGTGAAAATTCAGGTTTCACCTTCTGACCAGCTCCAGGTGAAGTTTGGTTACAGGAAAGATGCCTTCTTTATCCAGGCCACAGGACCAAACAAACATCTCATGGACTGATCAGGAGTTATGGCTACTTTCCAGAGCATAATGTAAGAGGTAATAACTTGATTTTAGAAGATGGTAAAGAAATATGTTGGGCTCTAGCAAACTGAAATGGACGAGTCACTTTTTGATCAATTAGACCTCTTCAAAACTCTTAGTGTGCTGTGGGCCAGAAGCTCTCTGAAGGTCATGCAGCTTCTGCCCTACTTAAACTTAGAAGATGAAGTACAAAACAACACCGTAAATCAAACACCTGTGGCAGGCAAACAACATTCTTCAATATTGCAGCTACCATAATAAATGGAAAACCTCACAGTACATTATGGACATCCCTGACAGAAGGGATTTTTTCTGTTTCCTCATGTGATAGGGTAAAATTCTGGAGTGGAGGCTTAGTAAAAAACAGCTCTTATAATTTCATTCTCTGTTGGCATAAAACAAAGTTTGATTGACTTCAGATGACTAGAAATGAGATTACCAAATACCTCAATAAGCACTAATTAATCTTCTGTGCCTGTTAATTTTATGATACTGCTGTATATCTGAATGGATTTGTAAGGGAAAAAATAGCAGCATGGATTTTATTTTATTTTATATTTTTAAAAATGAGATTCTGATTTGTTATGCTTTTAGAAGAAAAAAAAGCCCTAACAAAATGTATGTACAGAGTCTCTAAATTAGGGTCTGCAGAAGGATCAAAGGGAATCTAAAGCAGTCATCACCTTAAGTACTTCATGGTTTGGTTTTGTTTAGAGGATTTAAAATCTAGGCTCAGAATCCTATGAGAAAGTATAAGCAGCAACCCCTGCTAAACTGAAATCTATAAAGACCATCCACAACAATTGTACTATAATCCACTCACAATATTTTTGTATGACTACAATTTTACATACAGCAGAAAAAAATTGAAGTTAACAGAGGAAACCAGGCCTGGTTTATAAGGTGTTTTACTGGATAAGGTTGTTTTACTAAGCTCAATCTTTTTATCAGTATTAAAATAAGTATCACTAATCTGTTGTGCATTAGTTATGATGAATGTTGTTTAACTGCCTGCATTTAAACAAAAGCCTTAGTGGCTTTTGTTTAATCTCTGAACAGCAAATTCTGACAGTAGTCACCATGATTCAAAACCATACACACCAAAAACCTCACCAGGACCAACTGACCTATCTACCTGGAAGTTTTTCCTGAGAAATTGTCTTGCTGCTTTTACTGCACAGTGAATTTTGGTGAGTTTTGTGTATTTTTCCATCAAAGTTAAGCCAGACAACACTGGAAGGGTGAGGACAGTTTTATGAGTACAAGTTCTTCCCACTACATAATTTGCCTCGCTTATGATGATCTCTGTTGCTTATTTTTAGTGAAATTGTCCTGTTTTTCAGGAGCCAGCCTACTTGTTGTATGTTAGGAAGAGCCTGACCAGTCTTCTCAGAAGATTTGTCCTGCTTTGGCAAACTCATCCAAGCAGCTTCGGGCATCTCAGCCATAAGAACGCTTCTCTTCCACTTTCGGATCAGAAACAGCTCGTATATTTGGAGGTTGTTGACTTCTTATAAACTCCTAGTCTGTCATGAAGCATTTTTTAACCCACAGATTTCTGAGAATTTGCTATAGGAAGACAGAATTCACCCTCACTTTACAGACAGGTAAGCACAGGAGAAGAAAGTGACTTACCCACAGGGCAGCTAAGGTGTGGAGTAAGGTGCAGATGCAAACCTCCTGCTTCCTCCTGCTCCTGCCAGGAAAGTCTGGGGCATTGCTTTTGAGATTATGCAGTCAATGGTCCTAAGCAGAAACCTTCCTAATGCAAATTGCTAAACTTCACCTTACTTAAACTCCTATCCTGTTCTACATAACCTAGGTAAGTTAGTCTAGCCTTTCAGATGAAATTGTGCTGTGCTGTAGGCAGCAGCTTAAACCAACTTAAAACAGTTGTTACAATTTTCCTGGAGTCTTCAAGTTTAATTTGGAAGATGGTTATGGTACATAATGGGAATGTATAACAGCTAGTAAAAGATGCTGATTTACCAGCAAGAAGAGAAAACAGCTTCTGCTTTAAAAAACACAAACAAACAGAAACTGCACTTTAGTATCTCTATTAAGCATCCTGTAAACAATATTTAAGTGAACCGTATTCCTTATAGATATTGGTCACAACTGCCACTGGAAAGTTTGTTTTATTCTATGACCAGCAGTGTTGAACATGCAAGTTGTCTGCTGCCTCATAGAAGGGAGCAGTGAAGGTGTCCTGCTTCTGAACATCACACTAGGAGACCATGCAGAAATGTTACAGATGTGAAGTTAGCTTTCTTTATAAGCATGGATACCCATTAAAAAAATAACAGATGAAGCTATTATTTCTGTCTGGATATGTCACCAGAATGTGCAACTAAGGCAGATTAAAGAGATCACTTTCTACCAATTAGCAGCATAGCAAATACTTTTAGTGTATCCGTGGATTTTTCTGCTTTGGGTAGGTAACTTGTCTGGTATTACAAAAGACTGCTTCATGAAAGTTTTTACTGAAGGAATCACTACTGCTGTGAAGTTCAGAAATGATTTTCAGAAACTGAAATCTGATCACAATAAAATCTGCGTTCAGCTCTCAGACAGACAGCGGTAAAATGATGCCTTCATGAAAGTGTTTCGAAGTGGGAAGGAGATCAGCAAGCCATTTGGCAAATCTCACATGCAGCGTTTCAGCGGGGGTCTTTGAAAGAAATAGAATAATGCTGCTACACAAAAGCACCAGAAATGCTGAATTTCACTGCGCGCACAGTCTTAGAAAACAGCCCTTTGCACTTTGAAAAGGACTGCAGTGAACAATGGTTAAACTGTATCCAGGGGGAGATAGCAGTGAAAACCTCGAGGCACATATATACACATCACGCTGTGCCCACACGATATGCCAGCAGAAAACAAGACAGCTCTGAGTCAGGAGCTGGGTGACCCTGATGGTGCAACACCACGTCTGAAGCAACCAGCCTTGCTAAGGGGGTCGGAGCTGGCTGGCATCCAGCAACTCTCCAGCTTTGACAGGCAGAAACACCCTCTGCTTGGCTTCATGATGAATGGCTAGAAGCTGAAGCTGGACTGATTCAATCTGGAAATACAATGCACACAGGTTTTTAACTGTAGCTGTAGTTTTAAATGAGACTTTAAATCTTGAGAGGACATCTAAGAGATGACCTCCTGCCTAACCAGCAACCATGGGGCAGATGCAGAGTCACGTGGCATCTTGGAAGACAAGCTGGCTTTTCTACCTTAGGAGTTAATGCATATCAAGTATGAACTTTATTTTCATCCTTTCCCACTGTCCAGAGATGACAGAAATCCGTTTAATTGCACAGACTGTCAAGACTCTCTGGGAATTATGTGTATTTTCTCTCTCTCATACAGAATCCATCTTTGCTCTGAAAAATTACTGCCAGAGCTGAATCAAAACCTGCCAAAGCTGCAGAAAAGAATCCAACCCTCTTCTGCAAACTCTGAAAGAAAATATGAATTTGTCTTGCTGGTCAATTTTTGTTTGGTTGGTTTTGGTTTTTGTTTGTTTTTTGTTTGTTTGTTTGTTTACATACACTGTCATTTGATGCTCTTTGAATAACTGAGCATGAATGAATTTAGTGAAGGATCTTGGGCGGATCCTGAGTTAGTATACAATTGGCTTCAGAAAAGCTATACTCAGTTACATCCTGAAGACGCATCACAGTGAATTTGAAAAGCTCTCTTGGGGATTATTCACCTCATGTGAATGCAACTGTTCCCATCAGCTATCGCAGTTTAAGGATTTTAGCTATTGAGTCAGAGAACAATACTATGTGATTAAGCCCAAGCAATTAACTCTTCACTTTGTTTCATTACTGAATCCTGAACTGGACTCCCTCAGAGAACCTGTAACACTGTTAGTTAAGGAAAACAGAGAAAAATTTTAAATAATGTAAAGTTTGGAAGAAAAAATTAAATAGAAGCTCATGATTTGCACATAGAACATCTTGGGAAAAAATAAAAAAACTCAGCACAAAAAAACCCCCAACAAACCCACACAACAACAAACAATCAAACAAAAACCCCAAAACAAAACCAAAGCAACAGAAAACCCAACAAATACAAAACAAAACCAAACCAAAAGGACATTAATTGAAACCTTTAATCCAACAAAGTATTAATTCCAAGATAATTACTGCCATAAAAACCTCTGCCACAGAGACACTGACAAGAAAACCATCTTCAAAAGTTACATACGTAAGCAAAGTGGAACATGAGAAAAGAGTTGGCAAGGACAAAACCCTACACAGACGTGAAAAGAAGGAAAAAATTTGGAGCCTTTCAGCAGAAGTCATTCTTCTGTGAAAATATGTTATCATTTAGAAGACTCTGAAACAGGAAAAGGAAGATTTGCTAGCAGAAAGCCAGTTCTTCTTATCAGTTAGGAATCAGGGGATAAAGAAAAATGAATAGCAATAAATTAGATCTTGAAAAACAGTTGAGTCAACTGTCAGTAATACAGGTGACTAAAACTGAAACTATATCATTTCTTATCATGGTGCATGAAGTGCTATGATCTAAAAAAAGCCAACACAAACGTCTTCTGCTATTGAGATTCCTCCATTTTTTCCAGCTAAAGTAGTTTCTGAGATGCACAACACTAAAAGTGTCACTGTCCTTTGCCCCAGTCATGCTTAGTTTGGCACTTAGCCAAGAATGATAGCACTCTTGGAGCAAAGCAGCATTCAGTCCCTGACGTAGCTGTTCTTTATAAGTGTCTGTGTTAGTGGGGAAATGACACGTGCTTTTTAATACAAACAAGGCTGGCCAATACCTTAAATCGCTTTCTCACTCTCTACATACTAGCTAAGAAGCTTTAGACAAATAAATATACTTGCAAAGATCTCTAGATTGTGTTTTTCCTCAATAACAATATTGCTACAAGCCCTCAAAGAGCAGTGTCCATCAGTACTGTACACTGTGCCAACAGCTGGCACAGGAAAATGCTCCTGTTTGTGCATTATGGTGCTTGCCTATTGATGACTTACTACTAAGTACATTCAGATAAAGATGCCTTTGACATAAGTTTTTCATGAGAATTCTAAATGACAAAGGGCTATACTCATCATGGATAATTTTGTCGATATATTTTTGAATGTTTATAACAGTTGCATAGCTAGACAAACATCTCTGTAAACAAATGTATTGAAATTTTGAAACAAAACAATTTTGGCTTCATTCTCTTCTTTCTTATTAAGTTTAATTTTATACTTTGGAAGACGTATATACGTGATATGAGGAGATGTAGCCCTCTAAATGTTACATTTAGTTACTGTGAAAAATACATTTACTCTGTAAAATGTTAGTAGATGACCTTTTTTTTTTCTTTTTTTCATATTGCTGACTATCAATATTCTGAATATTACGACAAGTTATATGGGTGAGTCCAAAATTTGGCAGTCATTCCCATGAATTTAATGCAATGTATCACATAGTTGCACTGCATATTATAACAAAAAAAATTGCATATGTCTTGCATGCATATATCCTTTGAGAAGCCTATCTAAAGAAACAAGTTGCTCAGCTACCAGCATGCCTTTGAATATCCATCATGATGAGGGTTGGAGAACAAAGAAAATACTTATTTTAAGCCCTAAAGAAAATTGCTTCAGGTTCCTCTGTCACAGGATCAGAGCTGCAGAGACTGTGCAGGCAAAATCAGGAGGCAAAACCATTCCCTAACGTTTTTTTTCAGTAGTTCTGATTCTGGGGAACTGCCCCAATTCCCCATCTGCAGGCAGTCCTACTTCTACTAACCACAGCTCCCCAAGCGTTTCACTGTCAGGGCTGCTCTGCAGCCACACAAGTTGCAGTCCCATTCAACACGTCCATGTGTTATACACAGTGTTCAAGCAGCATTCAAGTGTCCATGCATCAAGCAATAGTTGGAGTGTTCAAGCTTGATTTGATGAGTTTTGTGGAAATCTCACTGACCTGTTTTCTAATCAGGCTGCTTGTCTTCAAGAGCCTTCTGGACTTTCCAGCAACCAGGGATGAATTGTGACATTTATACTTGAGTATTATAGAATTACGGAATTGTTTGGGTTGGGAGGGACCTTAAAGATCATCCAGTTCCAACCCCCCTGCCACGGGCAGGGACACCTTCCACTGGACCAGGTTGCTCAAAGCCCCACTCAATCTGGTCTTGAGTAAATCTACATAGCAAGAAACCATGAGAAATGTGTATTTTAAGAAGAAAATGAAATGGGCTCTTTCAGAGCAGATATTCCTGCTTCATACCAGGATAAATGACAAAACCCTAGAAAGAGGCAGACCTATAAGCAAAGATCAGGGAAACTGATGTCTCCGCGGCAGCAGTGGCCCAATTTTGCTGCTAGGAGAGGGAAATTAATTTCTCAGACCTTTTATAATAGGAGAGCTAAGTACAGACTGCATCAGTGAACCCAGAATTGCTTTTGGGAGGGTGTTCCCCTGACGTTGCCAGTGTTTACATCATCTTTATTTATGTAAGCAATTTATCACTCTCCTGGGGTACAACTGCTGTCAGTCCTAGCTGGCTTCAAACTAGACCTGCAAGTGAAAGACTCAGCAACATTCAGAGGATATTACTACCTACTCCGACCCCTGGGTGAACAAGTCCAAAGTGAGCATGGCTCCCAAGAGCTGAGACAAAGCAGCCACCAAACTCATGGGGCAGGAGGGCACTTTCCCTCCCACTCTGTGCTGCAGTGGGGCCAGCTCCCACCCACAGCAACAGAAAACAGTCTCCTGCAGGTCAGTGATGCTCTTACATGCTGCCATCCCCTGGTACCTCAGGCAGACACCAAATAGGACCCCAGAGTCAACTAAAAGCTGGGGGGAGGTCAATTCAATAACGACAACAAGTTCCATGTATCTAATAACTTCTTAAATCCCTAGATTCAGCATGAGCAGGCTCAGTGTGACTACGAGCAGGTCCATGCTTTAAAACAGAATTAAATAAATCACGTCCATCCAAAGAAAGCATCAGCAAATACTTACCATCACGTTCATCACAAACCCTTCTTCTGTGAAGCCATTGCACAGTATGTGTCTTCAGGCTTTATGGTGCATTTTCTTCCAGGCAAATTGTGCTGTTTTCTAAGAAATGGTGTGAATGACCTGCAAGGTACAAATATATCTCCCTTGGTCCCCAAGTGATGTAACTCGTGAGTCTTCAATATGAAAAGGGCAAGGAAACCAAGGGGTTCTAGAGAGGTCAGATGATGGCACAAGCTGTCTGGAGATGCTGTCAGAGTAAAGCTCAGAGTAATTCCAGTATCAGATTCATCACTGCCCTTGTTTTCCTACCATTTTTTGACCACGCTAGCTGAAGAACTACATCTAGCAAGAGCGATGCTTTGCTTTAGGCACAAGAGCAAACCTCTCTATACCTGTCATCCACCTAAAGCTCCACAAGGATACACACATGGTTCAAACAAAATTATGCCCTTTGTGGAGCAGGCCCTCAAGAATCAGCACCACTATGGACTCTTGTCACTAGTTACGAATATTAGATGCTTCTAACAAAAAACTAAACCCATTTCTTTGTTGGTTTTGTGCTGAAAATGCAGATTGCTTGCTGCTGAACTAAAACCATTCTGGGTTCAGAATCATCTGACATAGGTCTGTAAGCCCCATGGCAAGTCTGTACATTGAAAGAGAAGCAGTTCAGTTTGGTTTCCCTTCAAAGGGGAAGTGACAGAAGTGTTCAGGGTGTGATGCAAGAGTTATTAGGCTTTAATAACAATAATAACAGGTAATTTCAGCATATCTGTAGTCAAGAACACACTAGTGCTTCTGGTCAATCACGTTCCTGGTACTTTTCAGTTTACCTAAAAATGCCAAAATCATATGAAAATTCACAGACAACAATTTGCTGCTTACCAGAAACAGCCATGCCAGCAAGAGCCGAGGTCTTTGAAAACCATCAGAGAGAATTTTCCCATCGTAAATTTTCCCTCCTCCTTTCTTCTTCCTACACATACACACAAAAAAAATAAGCTACTGTGATCTCTGCTGGTACACAGGAATGTTGCCAGCAACTTACTGTGGATTATTGGCACAAGCATCCTCTGATCTTCCAGGTAAAATGCAGAAGCAGTTTACCTTTGTCACCTGAAGATAGGATACACTTGCTGTAATTTCTGCATGAATCAGATCTGCTCTCAGTATTTTCTAGAAGGGACACCCCCACCCCCCCATAGTGTAAATAATGAATAATTAAGAGGCAATCCTTCAACACAGAAATAAATTGAATCAGACTTGACCATGACCAGCCCCTGGATTTCAAAGCAAAACCTACCCTGCCTGCAATAGATGTAAAATGATGTTTTAAATCCTACTTAATAAGCATTTCTTACTTGCCAAATCAAAACAGATATGAAGTGAGGTGTGGCCTCATGTTTAATAACAGCCCTAGCTCCTACATCTCATTGCCTTGGGAAAAAAAATGGATACTCTCTATGTCCTCCTTTCCTTTCCAAAGAGCCTGCAGCTATTTACAAACGACAGTAAAATCCATAACTGAGATTGTTCCTGCTTGGTTAGTGCCTGGGAACTGCCACTCTTTAAGGACTGAATAGAAGAACCCAACCCTTTAGTTCACCTTATTTCACTGTGCAAGCGACTGTCCCACCAGCCCCTGCATTTGCTGATCTCTGCTGCCCTCTCCTGCAGGAGCTGGAAACTCTCCTTCCAGTATTTTAATGAAATAACATGTTATTAAGGCTGTTAACGGTGACAGCTTATTGAATGGAGTAAGGAACATCATCATCATACATTGTTATTAAAAATAATATAAATATCATATAAATATATCCAGATATTTATGTATATTTGAAGGCTCTGCTAAGGAGATATCCAGCAAGAGAAGAGAAAATTCAGAAGTAGTAAACTGTTAAGTGTGTATAAGGAGGTAAATGTGCTGTTGCTCACATGAGAAGCAGAGTAGCTGGTTTTCTGCTTTGACTTTCTGCTGTAGCCACGGATCAGGCTGAAGCACAGCCCGGTGCTGTTCCCCAGCCACACCAGGCAGCCCAGTGCTCTGGGAGTGGGATGCTCTGATGTGCTGGTCTCCTCATTGGGCATCACCTCCTCAGAAATTCTCCAGCTGCAGCTCAGAAATGAAGCAGCCCAATCTTCACACTGCCTTCAAGTGGTAGAAGATGAGTTCTGTGACTCTTTCAGTTTCTAGAAAAAAAGTCCATGTTATTCTGCATACACAATCTGTGTACATCTCTTCTCTCCCGCAGAGTCTGATCTTTATTTCTCCCCTCCACAGCCTTCACTGACTTGCACTCTAGATACTGTGGTTTGATTTTGGTTTTGGGTTTTTCTTTTCATTCTGCCTACATTTTCTGTTATTATTTTACTCATTCAGCATTTCTTTGAATAAAAACTAAGGAAGACTAAGAACTAAATCGCCTCCTGGGTTTGAAAGCTGAAGTCACAGAAGATATTATCACAAAGCACTGGAATTTCACAGAAACACAAACCTTTTAAAAGTCCATCAAAATAAAAATGTGGTGGAACGGGAAAGAGAAAAATGTACTTCACAAATAATTTTGTGGCTGAGGAATTTGCCTGCAAAGCAGTCAGAAAGGATAAACAGATGATTTCAGTTCAGTTCAAAGAATGTGTTTTGGCTTTTTGATGAGATGGTTGTGGCACAAAATAATAATAAAACCCCCTACACGTCAGCTTAGTCCTACTGGGATAAAAAAATCTGCTACCAGAAAACATCACATCCAGGACCAGGCGATCACTGACAAATTACCTTCCTGCTCTCTTTTCATATTAGCAAGGCTGCTTTTTCTTGCAATGCATTAATCTGCCTTTCAGCTTGCTTTTAATCAAACCCAGGCTTAACTTTGCAGAGTGGAAAAAGAAAGCAGATGCTGAGGTAAGCCACAGAACAGAACTGGAAGAAACAGTCAGAAGGAAAAGTCTCTTTGGCTTGATAAGTATTTAAGAACTATTTTTCTTGAGGGAAGGGAGAAAGAAAATACTCCATTTTGTTCCCCTCTGGAAAAATGGCTATGCCCACCTTCTTTTCTCAAATGGGGGAATAATGAGCTGGTTTCTATAGTATTTTGAATGTGGCTACTGCTCTTCAGTTGTGCGGCATCCAAAAAGCAAAACACCTCTGTTGATAATTCAAATGAATCAGTTGTTCTATGTGCTAGGCAGGAACTGTATGCAAAGAACTAAAAGTCAAGATACGATACTTCAGTTACTGTAGATACGTTAAAATTTCAGATGCAAGAAATTACTGAAATAAGAACGAAGTAAGATAGAAAAGACTCAGGTATTTGCAACTTCATACCCTGGGTTTTTGTGGTTTTGTTTGTGTTTTGGGATTAGGTTTTTTCCCTTTTGATGATTTCCAGTTACTGATGGTACACACCATGAACATCTGATGTGTGCTACCTCCAGTGAAAATGATTGTGTTGCTAACTTCAAATACAGATGTTGCAAGTAAAATTTTGTATTCAAAATTAAAAACAAAGACCTTACATATTTCTTTCTCCCCAGAGGTTTAAAATCAAGAGCATGGTTTCATGTCTGCACAGGTAACCTGAAGCCACACTACCCTAAACCCAAACCCTCACATCTGCATTCACCTCTCCGTGCCTCAGTAAGCACATGGTGAACCAGGCCAGGGAACTGATCCAGCAAAACATTCATCTAAAAAAACCACAAAAACCTTAAACCAAACAAAACCCGGTATTTTCCCGTTAGTTCAGTTTCCCTAACTCTCTTGTGACTCTGCCCCCCAAGCATCAGCACAATGTGAGCAGGAACATGCAGAGAGGAGCGTGGGTGCGAGGGAAGGGGGCACAGACTTTCACTAAAAGCACATCACTTACTGATCCAGCTCAGCAGGGATGGAGGCAGCTCTCTGCTTGTGCCACTACAGAGCTCCTTGCTGAGCTGATGGACAACAAATGCTCCTTTACTGCTGAAAAAAATGAGAGATGTAGCCAAAGTGCTGTAAAGATATGGCAGATTATTCAAGGGATTAAGAAGAGAATAGAAAAGGCACTTGGGGGAACTGTCCTACCAGTCAAGGGGAAAAGACTAACACTATTTATATTCAAGAGCACTGGGTTATCTCAGCTTGCTGAGATCATGGAGTAAGTCATTGATGACTGATGGAATAAGTTAATGAGCCTTAAGAAGTCTTGTCTTTTATAGCTAGAGGTTACCAAACCTGACCCATCCTCTCTTGTACATACAAAATTAAACACTGTGATAATGTCCGAGCAGCTTCCTCAGCAGAAAGAGAGCAAGCTGAGGTGGGGAGAAAGACAAAGCAGCCAGCGGTGCTCCTGGGGAGAGCAAGATTTGCATCTTCTTCTCCTCTTCTCCTTCACTTCCCCAGCATAGACTGGAGCTTTTATTGTCATAGCACCGTGCCATAGCTCCAGCTTGGCTTAGGAGGTCCTTGTTTAGTTTCATTTACTGCTACTATTTCTATGCCTCTGTATCATGCCTTAGTAGTAAGAAAGAAAGTAAAAATGGGAGGGTAGCACAGAGTTAAGACAGAATAGCCTGTTCGCAGGGTCATTTTGCTGCCATTCATCTGTCCATAACTTTGTATTTTGCTCTTCATCTGAAAAACAGCTTCTTTGTAAAAAAAGGGGGAAAGAAAGGGAAAAAAAAAAAAAAAAAGGAAAAAAACCCCCAACTTTCTCCCAAACATCAGAAAAAAAAAACCATCAAAGCCCACAAAAATCAAAACAAGTGTTCAGAGGTGGAGTGCTGAGAACAGAGGCTGGAAGATAAGACCAACATTTTGGCATGGTGAATACAGAGTACATGAGCACAGTGATGTGATCAAAGCTGTGGTCTTGGAAAAAGACGCCTGCAGCAGCAATCTTGCTAGTTTTCCATAATGCAAGATAACACTAGGGCTGAAGCAAGAGAAAAGAATTACAGAGTAAATACAGAGAAAACATGCAGAGCCTGGAGAAGATGCTTTATACAAAAACCATCACCCAAAATGTTCTGACATAGCTTGCACGCAATGACTATATACTAGTTCTGAAAGTAACACAAAACCCCAAACTAATTTAATGCTTATAGAAAGCATTACCAGAGACAGAAAACAAAGGGTAAAAAAAGATGTGTCTAAATAAGTGGCATATATAGAAACTTAGAAAAAAAAAACAGAGATACTTGACAATCAGTATTATCTGGCATATTTAAATAAATAAATAAATAAAAAAGTCAGTCTCAGTAGTAGAATACCCTGAGTATTCAGAAATCTGCAGAAATGAATTTATATTTTATTTCTGTTTAAGCATTACACCTTTAAACCTGCATGTGCTGCACTGCACTTTGCAGTGAAACATATTTTAAAACTTGTTCTGACTCCCAGATAACACAGTCACCACATTTTACAGACTGAGAGAACCCATCTACCTGCTGGAGAGACATCTCAGACCTTCCGTGCAGACAGCAGTTTGGGATGCTACACCAAAATGAAGAAGAGAATCTGACAGTATTAGTAGCCCATAATACTAGAAAAAACGTGAAGACAACAACTGAAAAATATACTCAGAACAGACAAGTATGTAGAAATACAATAACCTTTGCCTTTGTATGAGTAAACCTCTAGATCCTGCAATCATCAGTGGTAGGAGAGCATCGCTGTGAAAAGGCTGCACCAAGAGGGGATTACGAATGTTAGATAATATACTACCAAGGAATTGTGATCCAAGAAGACCTATGCTGTGTGTGGATTTTTTGAGCCAAGATCTGTGAGTGCTTGTTACAGGCTACTGTAAGATTTCAATCACAAACAATGCTGGAAAAAAATATTTTCAAAGGGTCACCAAAATACACTGCTGTTTGTGAGTCTGTGGTTGGATTCAAACAGCAGGCCTCACAGCAATGAAAAATTGACTTACTGGGGCCATAACTAAGAAACAAGCAAAAAAAAAAAAATGACTGCTTGCAAAAAAAATAAAAAAAAAAAGGCACAAAGACGACCTTTTTGTAGCTGAAATTTGTTGCCTATAGCTTTTTATTAGTTACAGCAAGTGAAATAGGAGCCAGACAAATCTAATATCTCTGTTACCTCCTGCTGCACTAGGGTGAAAAGTAATGACAACACATTGCCTTTTTTTTTTTATATAGCACCTGTTGGCATCTGGTTCGAACAATATCTAATGCCATCGCTCAATAACCCTCTGGAAAGCAGCCTCTGAAATGGAGTTTGGCCGTGGGAACTGCACTGAACTCCAGTCAGCATTTGCTAAATGAAGTAGCGGTGACAACAACATGGGAAAAAACCCCAAAAATATGTTGGATTTGATAAAAATCCTTGATAAAATACCTACAGATCTGATTCCCAGAAAGAAAACCATTAAGCTGGGCCAATAAAGTCACTCTGTAGTAGTATTTAAATGTCCTTGCCTTTACCCCCTGCAGAGTTTGGAGTCTAACAGACAACAAACACCACGCTTCACCTATAGCATCTGCTGCCCTGCTCACGAGCTGGTCTGTAATGAGGGTGCTGACAGTGCCCTCCTATCCTCCACCATTTCTCCTTCTGCTGCTGCATTAACAGGTAGAAAAGAAAAAAAAGAGGAAGGTGGAGAGGGAAGTTTAACCTGTTAAAAGGGACCAACAATTTCAGTGAATATCATGAAATTAAACCTAGCACCAGATAATTGCTTATCTAAGATTTTCAAGCCTGAAATGTAACTTAAACATCCCTTCCTCGAGCAGGCATAGGGGGGCACCACTTGCCTTCTGTAATTGCATTTTGAATATGTTGGTTCCCTTCTCTGATTATACAGGTTTTTTTTCATTTTCTTCCACAGTTTTTATGTTCAAGGTACGAAGCCATTTAAATCTGCAAACAAACAAGTTGCTAGAAAGTTAAACACAACTTTAATTTTTTTTTAAACTTAAGGGGAAAAAAAAGTTTCAATGCTCTAATTCAGATATATTTGTATGTTTTCTAATATTATTCTGGCAGAACAGGTGGACTCAGATGGATGTGGTACCAGCTGTAATCCCTCAAAGTGTACCTACAACCTAGGCCAAGACATTACATTTTACCTTTCCAGCATTTCACATTTTAGTTGCCTGTTCACTCCATATCCAACTCTTTACAACTTAATTTGTTCAGATGGACTGAGTAAGAGCTCTGAAAAGGTCAATGTTCTCTGTTACAGGAGGTTGGAAGCCTTCTGGTCATTGATTCTTTAGAACAGACTGTATCTATGCAACTCCAGTCTCTCTTCATTATTTTGTTAAAATTTTCAGAAAGTAAATGCATGGCTTCCATTATAGCTGTCAGCATGTATTTGCATAGGATCTCTTAATTCACTACACATAATAAATTGTGAGAAGCCAGAGATTTTCAAAAAGTTAGATCCTGTCTTTTGATCAAAGGAGAAAAATACAATAGGGAAGGACAGTATTTTGCACGCAGACAGCAATTGCGTATACTGCCAACATCTGCCCATCCCTTAGAAAGGCAGGTTTCAGCTCTGCAAAGGAAGGTTGTACATGGCCTTCATGGAAAATAATTTCACTGTGTCAAAATCCACCAGTCCCCTTCCAAAAAAATTTTTTTTTAATTTTCTCTACATCCTCCTTCTTCCTTTGAATCAACAGGTGTGGACAAAACACATTTTGCATGTGGGGTAACTAACAATTTCTGTGAGATCCCAACTACACAAAGCAACGTATGACATGTCAGCAACTCATGGAAGTACTTAGGAAGTTGCAAAAGAATCTGAATTTTCTTGGGAAATTAACATATACTGACTTCGCTATTGAATTTTTTCATACTACAACCTTTGGAGAGATGAGAACACAGTTCTGTTGAATTTCTTTATGAATAATCCTGTATTGTAGCTGTCACTTTTAAGCAAAATATTTATACCTTGAGTATCTTCAAATACATCATAAGCATCAGATTTTCTTTTGCCATTCTCCCATTCCTACATTTTAACAGAAGCCTTTTAAACCTGTTCCCCTGAAACTAAGAAAAAAAAGACTGAATTTCAAAGACTTTTCCTCTCCAGTTCAATTTAAGAATTGTCAAGTTCTCCTCCCTTCCCAATTCTGTTAGTTTTTCTCATTCTTGTTGGAAATTCATGCTGAGCTTTGATATCCGTTGCCACCTGCCTTCACTAAACAAGGAGGAGGGGACTGTCTTACCATAGGATTCTCTGCATAGTGTATTGCTGTGATATTCTCACTTAGAAGTACACCTTCATGTGTGAAAAACTGTGCAGGATAAGGACTTTGCACAACCAATTTGAGCCGATTCATTTTTCTCCTCTCTGATTTTTTTTCTTAATATAGAAATTTTAGGTTACAGTTTTCACTAGTCCTCACAGAATGGAATGATGAAACAGACACAAGACATGTCACGCTAAGGAAAGATACTTTGAAACTATCACAGCTGTGGCTCACACCTTCAGGGTTTAGGTAGGAAATGGAAAACTTGCTCTCAAGAAGTTCCAATTCAAAAATACTAACGGGTCAGGATCAGCCTCATTAAAGAATTTTATGCCACTACTGAGATCTCTGAATACAACATTTTTGCCTTGAACTCATTAATGAAATCTTTTGCCAGGTTCTATTAATATCAAAGTTGTGCTGAATTCTTCTGAGAAAGTAATAAAGAATTGTTAACAAGAAAAAATAAAGCCCATACTCTTTTTCCAAGCTATTATTATTCTACTGCTCAGCAGCAATTAAATTTATAGTTGAACTTTTAAGAATACAATTTTGGGCAGGTAGTGATCACCCAAACCAAATCCATTTCCCATTAAAGAATCTGTAAGCATCCTTGTTTTCTGTCTCTAGGGTCAACTGCTGCAAAACATCATCTCTTATTTACTCAGATACTGAACACATCAACCTTCTGGAGCAGGTTTCCTTGATGTATAATATATGCCTCTATCTGGCTGCGAAGTCTCTAAATTGGCAGACTGAATTTTAATGAAAGTAAATGATAAATAATTTGCAGTATAGTGCTAATAATTTTTACACTGCAATAAAGTAACTCGCTTTCCCCCTGAATCAAACACATGTATATGTGTTTATATGTGTGTGTGCATACACACACACATTTTGTGTATATACACACATACAGCATACAGCTTTTGAGGTTTTGAAAAGTACTTCAGAAACTGATGAAAATCAGGAAATTTTAGATACTGTTCATAGAATCATAGAATACCAGAGAAAGTACCTCAAAGATCATGTAGTCCAATCTTTTAAGGTAAACTATTTATGTATGTAAAGTTTAAATGAGATTGCCCAGCACCCTGTCAAGTTGAGTCTTAAAACTGTCCAATGTAGGGGAATCCATCACTTCCCTTGGGACATTATTCCAAGTCTAACCATGGTGAAAAATTTTCTTCTGGAGTCCAATCAGAATCTCCCCAGAATTAACTTGTACCCATTACCCCATGTCTTTACCATGTGACTCCTTGTAAAAAGGGAGTCTTCATCTTCTTGGTAACCACCTTTTATGTACTGGTAAACTCTGCGCATTGTTAATCAATATGATTAATCTCCTGAGACTGCCTCTATTGCGAGGCGCACCATGCTCCAATTAAAACTTTAATTACGGTTTGCTTATACTGAACTGAGATGCTAGACTATCTTCTAGGCTTTTTATTTACAGCTAACCCAAGTAAATCCATTATCGCAAACCCAAAATAATTTAGGCTTACTTTGAGAATCGTACCAGGAATTGAAATAAAACAACCCATTTTTAAGAAGTATTACCACAAGACTCCCATGATAAGATTTACCACAAGCTTCTCTCAGGTTGTAAAAGCACTAGCTGAATGTGAGCACACAGATTTAGGAAGAAACTTTCTGCACATTCTGATTGAGTGAGCTTCACACAGATGTACAAATTGCCTTCCTTTCAGTGAAGCATTCGGAAAACAACGTATCCCTGTAGACTCAATCATATGTATGGTTCTTTGACGGCCATACGAGTCTAAAATTATTCACATAATATAACGAAAAGGATAACCTTCACTAGCTATGCTACATGATGCTCTGCATCTGCAAGTTCTCCACCTAGACAACCCAAAAAACTTGTTTATGGATAAAGGACCTGGCCTTGTGTAAATGAACCTTAAAATAGCTACCGAATAAACTGCTTTCATAATCAAACATCACACATAATTAAGACTCACATTCAAAGACAAATGAAGAATCTCTATACATTGGCTTGCAAAACCAATTCCTCTACCATTTCTTCATTGCCAAGAATGGTCAAACACAGGTTCCAGAACCACGGCTCTGTTACAGACTTTACTGTTGACAGAAGCTTCAACATGCAAAACCTGGAAAACACAGATTATAAACTTCCACCTCACAGAGGTTTGAGGAAGGAATTAAAAAAATTTAAAATAATATTTACTGGAAACTTCAAATTTATTCAGTTCACTTTCTTTATATATTCCAAACTCTCAGGCTTGTCATTCAGACATTCAAGTGAGAAGCTTCTCACATTTCATTCTGTATAAGCCAATTCCACATCAGACAGTTATCTGTATTCTTTTTAAACAACTTCTAAGCCAAAGTGACAAAAGCATACTAAGAGTCAAAGGGAAAGTTACATCAAGTAGGAAAGAGAAAAACCAAAGCTTCACTGACATGAATCTGAGCATTGCTAGATGCATGTCTTATTTTTGAGAAGTAGATTATCTACACTGATGTAAGTGTTCCTGCCTCCTAGACAAAACTGAGATGTGCAATGCTCACTGGCGTCAGTGGAGAAGAAAGGAATTCTACTATTTGTTGGCGGGGCAGCATGAAAACAAAAAGGAACTGGTTTTCTTCCGTTACTTGCTTCTGTGCTTTTAAAAATCAGAAAGCACTGCTTTAATTTAACCTGTACACATTCGGTTTGCTACTAAAGCCCAGGAATTAATACAACTCAAATGCAACATATCATTAGTACCAACACAGAAAACGTGACTATTATGCACAGAGATAATCACTTCCTCTACTAAAACCAGCCCTGAGCATTGAGCTGGCCCAGAAGGCAAAATGGCAAGTTCACAAGCAGCATTCAATCTCAGCACCACAGCTGATCTTCTTGAATAAAGACACACACAAGATTTTTAAAAGTTTGGGTTTATTACTATAGTGATTACATTATCTAAATAAACTTTTTAATCACTTTTACACTCTATTTTCATCATAAAGGTTCCAACAGGGAATGCCACACAGTATTCTGCAACCTTCACATGTAATATATATAAGAAACATTCAGTATTAAAAGGCTTTCGCAACGTGTTTCTTTTAAAAACATTAGGTTTATAAATCCAAGTGTATATTAAAGCAGATTTTTTTTTCTTCAGAGACCCATTGACAATCCTATGTGATCTATCAAAGAACAAGTTTGCATGTGCTTACATTAACTTCGTAGCAATCTCATCCACGAGCACTGCTACCAAAAACAGAAGGAGGAACTGAGGACAGTTGTAATAGTCAACATGAGCCAGAATGTAGGCCACTGTTGATGACAGTTAATTCAGCTCAACTCTGTTGCTCACAGGTTAATACTTAAGGCAAATCTCACTGTATACTTATTTTCCCAAGTTAAAGTAACTACACAAGCACTGTTCATAATACATTGAACAGAAAGTGGTTTATGATGTACATAAGATGTGGCAAGAAGAAAAGAGATATATTGCAGTTAAACCACTTTTCTATTTAGAGTGATGAAACTCATGCTTTCAATTTGTATAAAACCCCATCATTATTGAAATACCTAACCTTTCAAATTCTATTACAAAGGCTATTTTTAAATTTGAACTACAAGGTTTATGGGGTTAGAGATGTCCTGAAGCTGGTGCTCTTCTGAGAAGGAGTGTAGAATATGTATTCACCAAAACCTGAACATAGGGAGAATTCAATGCACTATTACTTTAGATAGACAAGCCATGAGTTACATATAGATGTGAGAATTTTTATGTGATAGAATTCTTTTCATTATTGTGTACTAAACTTCAGTAGCTCCAACAAGTTGATAGAAAGAATAGTTTTATTTTCTAGACAAGACTAATTTTCACATGCCACAGTCTTGAATTTGCAAGGGCAATTTAACATCAGCGTCCATTCCTCGGGTGTAACATTTCTCAATCAATCAGTAATAAATAGCAAAGATACATCTAACGTAAGAAACAATAATGAAACCAAGTACTTAAATACTGAAATACTGGCACAAAAATGGTAAAAGATGTAATTGGTGGCATCCTTAATTATCTGGACCAAAAGGCGTGTTAGTATAAAAAGTATCCAATTCAAAAGCCATCATTTTGGCTTTGCACAACATTGTTTGTTTTTTTACCTATTGTTAATCACACATTCAAATAACAAACAAAACAGCAACTGTGGAGACAGTGTTAGCAGTCTCCTGAATGTTCTGCAGGAGCCTACCTTGCTGCTCTTGAGGTAGGATCTTTCCCCATGCTTTGATCCCATGAACCAGTCAACACAAGGCAGAATTTATTCCCCACTGTGAGCAGGGAGTGCACACTTAAGAATAACACAGAAGAAAACAATTTTTAATGTAAAAAGGAAAAAAAAAGTTTCATGGATTTTTGGAATGTTAGGAGACTTTTGTAAGTAAACTTGTTTAAAGATCCATTCCAGACAGTTATGAAAATGACTATACAGTGACCTGATTTAAAATAACAGTAATTTGAAACAGAAAAATTGGACTGAGAAAACATGATGTTCCAGGAAAGAACTGTATGATTTGTGATGTACATTTATTCTTTAAATATATTTATATTTTTATAGTACAGACTGAATCATTTATACATATAAATACAACAGTAGTGAAGAGCTATAAAGAGTTGATTTTTAGAAGTAAACGGAGCAGACTTTTACACAGGCCCAGAATTCTTTCAGCATGTTTTGAAATTTGATTTCTGCTGTTGTTTCTGTCTCGAAAAAGTTGGAAATATTCTTGTATAATTTTATCATAGGCTTCTTTCCCATGCTGTGAAAGTGGAGACAATCTTAACAAAAACATAAACCAGTTCTTAATCTTGCCTTCATACACGTTTAACAACAGTTGCTCAAATTGCACATATCAGCTATTACAGCAATTCAAGAGAAAAATGGATCTTCACACAGTGGAATCTCAGTCCAACAGACAACCCAAACCTCCTCATAAACGTAAAATTCTTACTCTTCTGTCATTTCCTCTTTAGGCTGTTTGAGCTCAGTCAGTAACTCTTTACCAGTTTCTCCTGCTTTTGAGGCAAAGAGAATAGCTCCTTGTTTAAAGCCCAAGAGCTTCAAGCTTCTGGCATAATCTGCGTATATAGCATGGATCAATTTATGTAAATGAAGCATTAAGGAAAACAGAAAGTTAATAGTTGCTTTAAATTTGAACTTAAACTCTACTTAATAGTTGCTTTAATTTCATAATACCATGTCACAACTTGCAAAAGAAATTAAGAAATTGTAAGGTCATACTACAGGATTAGTTTATTAATTAGACAGGGAGTTCCCTACATCACTTATTAGTGGTTTTTTTTATTTACAGGCTGACATCAGTGATGACTCCATAAAACACAATCAGGTATTTTATACATACCCATTAATATTTATTGCATTTAAAAGTTAGAGCAACTATTTGGTTTCCAGAACACCAGGTTAGATGTGCTGCAGACTGTATTGAGCAATAATTCACATACCTTTTAAAATGCTTAATACATTTTCGGCTTATTTGATCATCCCCTTTAATTTTCTTTGTTTTCACTGTCTCAGCTGACTCCTTCATAGAGGACTTCAGTCTGTAAATCAGTATGTTGGTGTATAGAAGGGTTCAAAGTTTTTTTTTTCCTAAGATACTGTTTACAAAACTGAACTGTTGATTTCACAATACAGTTTGCAGTAATAATTCCCAAGATCTGCAGAGAACATCCTATCGTCTGTTCTTTTTCCTATAATTCTTCTTTTCACTTCTAGTTTGTGTTCCAATGCCAGTGGCCTCACAAAGCATCAGGAGATAATGTTATGGATTTATGTAAATTACTCCTTTTCACTTGTTCCCTTATACTTCCTCAAACTACTCAACCTGGAAAACAAAATAAGGAACTCTTATGCCTGTGCAGACTAGTTCATCTAACCTTAGCTCATGAAACCTCACTGTGTATGAGTACACAGATGAAAAAAAAGGATTTCAGAAAAAGGATATTTGTATCATCATTAACTTCAAATGTCCCGTACTTCAGACAAGCTTCAACGAATAAAGCCGCTCTGTCAAAGTACCTCATACTGTTAAATGGAGAACAAAAAAAAAAAAGGAAGAGTCATTTGTTAAGGCAGGAAAACAGAAGAGTATTCCAGGACATTGCATCAAAACACTTTTTGCACCTAGGTGTGGAGTGGCAAATCTCTTCTGCACTGAGGGTTGAACAAGGCTTCTGATCATCATTAAGGTTAAACGGTATCGCTATTTATCTGCCACTGTGGCCCACAGTCACACTCCTGTATCACACGCTGCTCTCAGCTTCCAGCATTGCTCCACCTTGCTCTCAGTGCCTTCATGCTTCACAGGCTTTGTGTGCTCACTACAGCACTGAGCACTTCACTCATGGCAGCAAATGCTGCTATCCTGCTCCCAGGTAGTATGTAGGGACAGGTCACACTGTTCCCACGTTACACCTGTTAGCCTGGAACTGCCGCCTCCCCAAGCTTCCTACATCCCCTCTTCTTCTTTGCACTCAAGGAACTGACATCTGATGCAAAATGTTTGAAAGATCAAGCTCAGCTTTCTCCAAAATAATCATAGCTGCTATAAATTGTTACTGCTTGGTCAATGCATTGTCAATGGGTGACAGAAATCTTAAAGCCTGCAGTAAATTTAAATGCCAGTATATTTCCTGAAATTGCAGCAAAAACCAGCAGTTCCAGCATACAGGAGCCTTGCATTACTGAGGTTAATGAAGGAAAAAACCTTCTAATATGGAAACAAATGTCATAAACTGCAGAGTCCCTCCCTCTCCCCTAACTTCTGAATCACAAATGCATAAATAACCATTTTGGACAAAATGCAAACTGAAGCTGTTTCATCTTTACCTGTGCAAAATCTCTGCAACTTTTGTAAAGCATCCAAGTGACAAGAGGACAAGAATGGCTTTGGACTTCTGGTTGACTTGTGGAGAGCAAAGGTGATCTACCCAACGCTTCAGCACATCAGCACACTCCTCTGAGTTCAAGCGAACCTTTAAGAGATGGGGAAGCCAGTTGTGAACTCTCAGCTGCCAGCTAAAGAGAGCATTCTGCTTCTGCTTCATTTTTTTCAGTGAAACACTTCGGGCAGAAGCAAAAACCCCTGAAATTATGAGTTTTATTATAAACAGTACATTTATTGCTTGATTTAATACAATGTAAGGGAAAATTAGAAATACATAGGTATAAAAATACTCCACTTATGTCAAGGCACGTTTACATGTGATTAACATTATTTTCACCACAAGACTTTTCTAAAACTCCAAGTATCAGAAGTTAGAAATCTTTACTGAAGACTCCAAAAAAATAAAGATGCTTTGTCCTTAAGAACCGGATTCACCCATTTAGAAAATCTGAGTATGAGTTTTTCCATACTTCCTGCAGGAAATATATGAGAAACCTTACTTAGAGATACTGAAAGATCATCCTTATCAGCTCCTGTCCATTGGAACTTGGAGAATTAATGCTGTGTCTAGGTACTTTTACTGTAATCCTGTCTGCACAGCAAAACAGAAGTCGATGTAAATGTATGTGGTTGGTACTAACATTAAAATCCACACACATGCTCCGTGGAGCTCAGCACAAAGTCACTGCCTAAATACTTATCACTTCCACAAGTGGGTTTTTGTGGTTTATTATGAACTCTGTATTGCCGCAGCTATAGGAAGCTTCACAAACCACTGCTCAAAAATTAGAAAATTCACTATTCCAACCATTTTTAGGCCCCAATCCTGTCATTCAGATGACCAGGGCAGAACCCTGTGGTCAAACAGCTGAAGAAGAACCTGTCAACACTGAATAGACTGCTTTGTTACAGCTTAAACACGCAGAAAGAACTGACGATATTTCAAATGGGTGTTTGGGTTTAACTTTGGAGAACGTTAGCACGTTCATCAGCCTTCACACCTACACATACTAAGTAGGTCACTAATGTTAGCAAAGGGAAAACTGAGAAATGACACACCTTTGCAAGCCACGCTGCACGATTCCATTCGCCGTAAGTTTGCAGGTAGCGACAGGCGTCAGCAGCCTTATCAATCAGACACAGTAACTGCACCCCCTCTGAAAATAAAAAGCACATTCTATAAGTTAAGGATAAAAAGAGTTGTTCTGTTAAGCGATTCATCCCCAGAAAAAGGATGCCTGCATCCTTTTTAGCATATGAATATGTTGAAAAAACCTGATTTCTATGACCTGGCTTTGAATTTTATCCTGGGTGTCAGTTATCACATATTTCTCCTGGGTTACAGAGCTTAGAAGGACCTCACAAAGCTCTCATTTATTTTCCTTCTAAATACAAATGGCAAGGGGTTCACTGGACTTATCATAAAGGGATAACGATCTTTGTAAATCAAATAAATAGATTTCATAAGTAATCCCTTATTTTAATGTCATCTAGTCCATAGTGTAATTATTAACAGTGAAGTGTTAATTGTCCACAGAGTGGAAAGTATTTTTACCAGGCAAGTATAGATATTTGTACTTTCTCCCCACGTCTTTGACTATTTCAGTCAATCATCATATCGTGAACGCCTCTTGCATTAAGCAAAACTGAACTTGTACATGTAAGAAAAGGCACTTTTTGAAACAAGTTCTGAACTGGAAAGGAAAGTAAGTCTGTATTTCAACTTCAGTAATAAGACACCAATTTTTAATTAATTCTTTAATTTGGCAAGTGGAAAATACATAGATTTATGGCTCAGCCTCTTGTCATGCCAACAATTACTAGGAGAATTACTCCAGAAATACATTTGCCAATGAAAGTGAAATAAAACAAGTTGAACTTTATAACTGAGTTATTGATCTTTTTTTGTGTTAACTACTCTAAGCAGCCCATACTACAACATCTAAGATCTATTACAAGGGGACTTTCTCCTCTCTCATCTCCATTAGCAGCCTTAACAGCGATCAGAATTACTAGTTCACAAGCAACTGGAAAACTGAAGTCACACTTTACCTGCAAGCTTTCCATTGGCTATCATGTTGGTTGCTACCAGTTTAATGGTACTTTGAGATGGACCTGATGAGGTGACAGTTGTGACCAAGCAAGCTTTGAGTGAATCACAGTAATAATGTGCATTCTCTGAACTTGTTTCTAATAATAGTTGTACTGCTCTGTCAGTCTGGCAAGGGAAAAAAAAGTTCAGCTTTGACCACAAGTACTCACTTTTCAATGAAAGTCTTTGTATTTTTACTCTTTTTAAGACATGGAACAAGTAACAGTGAGTTATTCTAAAACAGACTACAAAAATACCTACACCATAGTACTACAGCATAGTAATAATTAATATTCTATTAAAAAGAGCATCCTTAGTAAGGATAGCATTTAAACACCCATCACGAATATGATGTTTAATCACAGACTAAAATTTCTAGAAGTCAGAAAATGGATTCAGAATATTTATTTCATTAGTTACATAATCTTGCAGTTATAAAAGCAAGAAAAGCAATAAAAAAGTAAAGATGCAGAAGCTGATCAGGATCTCAAGGTCTGACTGAATACTTGATATTTTAAAACAAAGGTAGAATTCACCTATTTCAAATGTTACCTCCAGCTGAGCACCTAACCAGTGGGGCTCATTACACTGGCTGCAGATACCTGCCTCCAAATCAAAGGAATCGCTGCACCTATGTCATTTTTTAACTGCTGTCAACTGGCATTTTAAACAGATTAGCCACAGACTAAATCTTTCTGGCATCTTTTACCAGTAACATGTGTTGACATGCTCAAATGCACAGTGGCATAGAAATCATTTAAGTTCGAGCTAGTAAAACCAAAGCTATTTTTGGAAATGGATGGAGCACAACTGCAGTAGCAGGAACAGCTCATGGTAAGTACTGTACATATTCAGATAGCAAAAACTATGCACCAGGTGAAGAAAAGTATGAAACAACAGGAGTTAGGCAAAACTTTACATGAATAGGGTAAGTATATAAAATGGACAGGGAAGAAGAATAAAAAACTCAAATATTACCCACAAACCTGGCCCAAGAGAAGAAGCTGATCAGCACATTTCCTGGTATGATCATACGTTGATCTCTTCACTTCCTGGAGATTTACTCTTTCAAGCTGGAATTTCTACCCAAAGAACAAAATATATTCTAAATGTAAGACTACTACAAGGAATAAAGCCAAAGATTTAAAAGATATGGAAGTATTCTGAGAGGTTTTGGAACATTTTTCAATAATAGGCAGTGATTTAATCCAGAGTGGTATTATTACTAATAAAAGTGAAATATGTGTAGTGAAAAGTTGTAAGATAATCAGCAGTTTACAGTGCTCAGCATTTATTGTGCTGCTGATATTCTTATTAACTATACATTTGAACTCCTTGACATACCTGGAAGTAATGATTTTCACACAGTATGTCATAGCATATATCCAAGGGATTAACCAGCTGTTCCTGAAGGAGAGCTGCATCTGTTGGCTTTGTAGACTTTTCCTGGGATAAACTGTGCAAATAGTGGGCAGCAATAGTCCAGAAGTGCAATTCAGATTCATCCCCATACAGTCTGAGAAGATACAAATCAGGACATGAAATATGGTTGCGTTTTTTCAGATGTCACATAAAAATACCATACATTTACAGTATCTTTTTTTACTAAGACCATGCATTCTTGTGGGGACCACAAGTACTTTGTGTTATCAATGGGACAAACTACAAGAAAAGATTAAGGAATGACATTCAGCCAGCTAGATAAGCACAAGGTTGGCCATAAGATTGTTACAATAGCAGTTAAACTCAGTGAATGTTCAGCATATACATGTGGAAATTTATATTTTATTATTATTTTACACTTAATCACTAATACCCTATTTCAATGACAAGAAAGTTACTAAGTGTGAAAAACATCTCTGAATACAGGCAGACTAAAATTAGCCACAGTTTAGGCAGAAGAACAACACAGAACAAATATATTGGAAATAAAAAACAGGCCTTCCCCTATTAGGATATAAACTATTGTGAGTTGTGAAGCTCTGAATTACATTTTTGAGCAATGCACAACTAAATGTAACATAGTTTGCAGAACTGCATTTACAAAAGTAGCACCAAGACTGAAGGAAGTTTATTTGCTTGCTGGATGCAGAGAAACCGAGTGTTTCAGTGAGGTAACATTTCCATTTTCAGTCTTGAAAACACTCTAATGCATGGGTAACAAAGTAGTTTAGGAATTGCACTGAGATAAAGGAGAATTAGTTAGAGTACATAAAGTTCAGCACGTTCATATGCATTAATAGGATCAAGATTTTATTAGGAAACATCTGATATAGTTATCTGATTCTCTACTACCTTGCAACCAGGAGGCATCTTTGCAAGAAAGTAAAGTCTGGATCAAGCAAAAGTTTCTTTATATCACTGCAAAAAGAGAAAGCCATAAATAAACTGTAAAATGCTGTGCAAATTTCTTTGCTTTTGAACATAAATAGGACATATCACCTACAAATTGAAAAAATAAATTTAAAAAAGTACACAATTTCTTTCCTGAACCAAAACCATGCATCTATTAAAGCAATTAGAACAGGAAGTGTACATCATTTAAAATACAATTCATCTCAAGGAGCAAGTCACTACCAGTTTATAAATACAAATAGTGAGTCCATCATGAAACCCTTACTCTTGTAATAAAGGAAACAACCACAAGGGTGTATACAAAGCTATAAATTAGTCTGTGGTGATTCTACAAATTACAAGATTAATTCAATTACAAATAATTTTACAACTATATAATGGCATAGAACAAGAGATCCACATGCCTAAATTTAGGTTTTCTACATGTTTCAGACTGGATAAAAATGCACTGTTATCTTTTCCACCCTACTATATGAGGGGGCAAAAGGAAAATGGAAAACTTTCTGTTTATTAACTTTAAATATAATTTTCATAGTTAAATGGATGTCAATCTGTTTTCTGTGTAAGCAGAGCAATGTGAATGTACATTACCCTGGAAGTATATCTTCAGTAAAAGATTTTTAGAGTGGTTTGTTTTTATTTTGTCAGAGCTTAAATATCTCTTCAAAAGTTGGCATATTTAAGTAGCAGTGTCCAGCACAGTCTGGACCAACATCAGAGAACCATGTATCACTGAGTAGTAGTGCCTAAAAAACTGCAAATGCTCACCTGTCAGTTACAAATTATATATTAGCCTTAATCAGTATCTTTAAAACTCTTGTCAGTCACTACTATAAGTCAAAGTCAAAAATCCAATAGTGACTTCCATTACACTTCACATATTCAGAAGAGTATATTTTGACTTTGAGGCAGTTTGCTTATTAAAAACAACACTTTAAAGATTGTAATATAGTTTATTTTTAGTCAGAAAAAAAATAGAAAAAAATTTGAAATCTTCGGTGACTGAATAATGCTTCATCTTTAAGAGTCACATAAAAATAAAAATGAACTGGTTTAAAATAAAAGCTGTCATTACTCAAGCTTATCTTTAAAGAGCCAAAAAGCATTCTTTCTTCATTAAGTTGTGAATGGTCACAAATTTCAGGATTTTTGCCTTTTCTGAATTCCTTTAGCTTACTCAAATATTAATAGGAAAATTCTTACTTGGACAATGAATTCAACTGCTCCTGAAGAAGGTTTTTAATATTTTCGTTCTCTGGATAATCCCTGGATGGAAAAAAAAAAAAAAAAAGAGAGAGAGAGAGGGGGAGAGAGAGAGAAGAAATTTACCAATACTACCAAAATGACTAAATGGAAACAGTCTTTCATGTTCTTCTTGCCATTCATACAAGGTTCCTTGTCTAGATACTAGCTCCAAAATAGAAATGAAAAAATTGGTTTTGCTTTCTCTCAACCTCAGTCAGTGTCACCAATCTTTATTTTCTGATTTTTCTTTTATTCATTAACCCCGAAATTAATGAAAATGGCAATGTCTAGCCCATTATTATGTGCCCACCAACAGTACATACAAACAATAAAGGATTGTTTAAAATAATTTTAAATAAAGGATTTTTAAAAAGTATTTTAAAAAGGTTTAAAATATAAAGAAAGGTGCTTCCACTGTGAGGCACAGCTCATTAGAAGTAAAGACAGGTCTGTTAGATTATTAGTTAGACTATCACTTTAGGAACCAACTCTGATGATTCTTACATCAAGTTCTTGAACAAAGAGAACACGCAGTCGTTCTCTGAAGTAATAAAGCCTGTAAGCGACAAAAATATTGCCAGTGCCTTAAAGTAGACAGGACTTTTCAATAGCCAAGAGCTACTGAAAGTCAAGAGAAGTAAAATATGTGACCTTAAAGCCTTTTCTATTTACTACTTCTGGTAATAAATAGTGAAGCTATTACCTTTCTGACTGCCCCAAAGCGCGAGGCTTATATGTCTAACAGTTATCTGCACAGAAAGACTAATAAAAGTTGTAGGGCTTAAAAAATTAATAATATTTTATATAGAGATATATATTTCTTCTTACATGTTTATAATATCTAGAGAATATTTCTCATTCCACGGCTGATGCAATAAGAATGCTTTTAAAGCTAATGAAGCCCTTGGAACAAGCAGATAGGGACACCACGCAGGTTCTGAAACAAAAGGAAAGGATTGATTTTTGAGTGTCTAGTTTGCAATAACTCTGTTTTCAGTAACCATAAAATCTACCACCTTGTTTGTAAGCACCAGAAGAAAGTGATAATTCACAGCCTTTTCACTTACACAGCATGGGTTACTAGACATAAAAGCTTATCTTTACACTCAGGCAAAAACATTTCATAGAAGGTACAGGGTTATCAACGAGGCTCAAATGAGAATTTCAGGATATTCCATACTGAATTTAGCCACAGACTTCTAGAATACATTACACTGGCATTAAGTAGAGCTGCATATGATGATTATTGCTACTAGAAGGACATGCTGGAACGTAAGTGCAGCTACACCAAAATGTACCATAACGCATGTTTTAGTTTTACTTTGCAATTGTAGTTTTTACAGTATGATACAAGGATTAATATCCATCATCCAAAAAGGATATTATGAAGTTTAATACATATCTATATCAGAAAAGAAATAAGATGAAAGTTAGCGTACTAACTGCAGTCATACAAATTTAAAAGTCAGGAAGTCTGTATTCAGTACAAGGTTTGGGTGATATGTGGTAAATGCCACCCAGTGACTTAGGAGTAAACCAGGTACCAACGAGCTACATTATTAAATATTCAGCAATGCCCTCTCCTTCGCATGCAGTGAATGATGTAGGAACCATGTAAATGTGATTTTGCAATTAAAAGATTATCACAGTGTACAGGCAGGAGGACAGATAAATCACAGGCAGCCTTAACCCTGACATATCCTAATTTCAGTGTGCTCGGGTTTAGAACATTCATTTTTACAGCTTAATATTACAGAACATTCACTTGATAGTAAAAATAGCTGTGATAAATTACAAGTTTCCTTAAACATCCCACACCACAGCTCCCCACATCACAATCCTAGTGATTAATTATGTCCTAGTCAGAATCTACATGTTTTAAGAAAATTGTATGAGTAGGGGCAGGATTGTCCAAAATAAAAGCAGTTATTTGGAACACCATAATATAAACCAGACATACGTAGTTTAGTTAACCATTTCAGGAGTTAAATATTTAAATGTCCTTCTTAAACATATGGTGAAAAAAAATCAAACAGCACTTATACTGCTATTTTAGAGTTCGGTGGGAAAATTGACTTTGAAAAGCAATGAATCAATCTATAAGCTGCCTTCAATACTTTAAAATATCAGAAAATACGTTTTCACACATTAACAAATGTTTCAAAATCAGGTAAAGAGTATTAGTGATGTCGGTACCGATACCCAATAGGTATACTGATGCTTTTCAGGTCAACTTGCTAAACATCTGTACAAAAAGCTCTTATTTTGTTAATTTATATTACAATTAAGATATTAAAAATTACAGTTTATTTAGGACACAAACCATGTCCCAAAACCCCACCCTAACTCTACAAAATTTATCTGCAGCTATGAAAACCACTCTAGGGACACCTAATCCTCTGCATGTGACAACTGTGTTCTATTAGAAGTGCTGAATTGTTTTATGGTCCACTTTCAAAATGAATTATCTAAAAGTCTATAGCAAAAAAAAAAAATAAAAATAAAAATTCAACATACCTATTAGGTCCTGTTCATCCATTCTAAAACACGATGGTTTCATAGACAAGTCTAGAACTCGAATGCACCCATCATCTGATGCCAAAACTACTTTGTCTGAAGTGCACCAGTCCACATCCAGGATTCGGAAATTGACGTTTCTTCCACTCCTTAAACTGCTCACCATCTGCACCTTGAAAAGTTGAGTTATTTTTCATTTTTAGTAGGCTCTCCATCACACAGCCTAAGACTCTGTCACACGCCCATGAGGCACAGTACAAAATTGGCAATAAAAGTTGAAGTTAGTCGTAAATCATTTTAATGATGGTGTTTTTCTGGAGAGTAAGGAATTTAGAAACCTGGAAGTAGGGCACGTGGTTACCCTGAAACAATACTTTTTCCCAATTGAGCTGAGAAAAGACCCTTTTGAGCACAGCTGTACACCTGCCTTGCTGTCAACTTTCCTGACATTAAATTTCCATGGTAAACTGATGGATATTTATATTCCCACTTTAATTACAGTCCCTGATCTAGCATATGTGCATGAAGGGGGAACTGAGGTTCTCTTTAATTAACTGATGCTCTTTATGAACACATACTTTCTTGATAACTACTGAACTTGTCTAGAAATACATTTAGACATACTATTAAGATAACATTATGGGAATAGGATGATTATATCTGTTTTGTTTGTGGACAACAAAACAAAACCTTCTAAACCGCCCTTTTAACCACAGGTCAGTATTTAGACATTTTGTAACCCTTATGTAGCATTAAAGAACATTACAATTGTTAATACAATGAAATATTAACAAAGCCTCTGCTGCAATCAACATTCTGCTGTTTCCTTTCATTTGCTCTAGTGCAAATCATAGAGATAGAAAGATGTAAGGTGCAGCAGCTCTAGAGCGTGATTACTCTTAGCCCTGAGGGGATTAGAGAAAAAATGTGGAAATATCAGATAATTGGTTGTAGGCAAAGGTGAAATTCTAAGGAGAGGATCATATGGATAATAGGACTGAGACTATAATATATTTCTACAGATAATCAGAAAGATTTTTGGCTGAAAATGTGAACTCATTTTAAGTGTTGTGATGTAGCAAACTTTCTCTTGTCCCAGAAAAAGAGAGGGAACAGCAAAGGGAATATTCCATGGCAACAAAATTATTGAAATGTTCTTGAAGGAGAGATCCATAGGAAAATACTCTGCCTATATAATTCATTGTCCAACTCTTATCATCAATGTAAAGTCTCACATTGCTCAAATTAAGTGTCTGAATTGGGAACTGGTGCTCACTACAAAGTTAACAGAAAATAAATAAAATTCTTGTTTCACACCCTCATACCCTGAACATACTCCAAGTGGCTAAGTTAAAACAGTACAATTATCTTTCTGTCCCCATGGTACTATAATCCCCTGCAAGACCTACGAAGAAAACCCCAGAAGATTTCTGAACGTTACTACAGAATTTCTGAATTAGATGAGAAATTCAACAACATTAATTAACAAGTGTCTAGCTTTCTGCTATTCCGTAACAAATGAAACCCATGCACTGGATATACATACTCTAATATGTACAGCAATTAGGAAACCTGTAGTAAAAATACTCACTTGTCCAAAGATAAATGCTAAGATGGAGGCCTCCCCATTAAACTTTCAATGTCTGCCTCAAAAACATTACAACAGAATGACAAAAAGTATCTCAGAGACTTTACCAGCTTTGAGTGAAAAGTACTTTTCATTGATGACAGCTTAAAAATGCTTTATAGGAAGTAGAAGTCCTCTGAGGAATGCTATACAACTTTAATATACAACTATCAGCAAGAAATTATGACTAAGTAAAATTTAATCCCCAACTCACCCTGATTTTCAGAATTAATAAATGCATTTTGAAAAGAAGCACATATCAAAAACCAAGATACTTACCTCTTTTGAATCCCAAATTTCTGCTCCATCATTGTACATCGCAAGAAGTTTTTGATTTCCTTTCCCTGGGGCAAAACGTATCTTTTTCACCCAGCTTCGGTGCGTAGGAATCCCTCTAAGAAAAGAAAAGCACAAGATGTGCTATCTACACATATAAATGGCTATCCAAATGAGGAAAACTAAAAAGATTAAATATTTGAAATAAATAATACAATAATATTTGATGAAATGTAGAGAATTGCAACACAGTAGGCAATTTCTGAAATTTCACTTCAAAAGAACTGCATTTTTCCCCTCGAACACCACAGATGAGCTCCTTCAGTGAAAAAACAAAAATAAGAGGGAAAAACATCCTAACCCTCATTATCTCATGTTTGTCAGACTTCATTTGCATTCATACCTGGACACTCTAGCTTTCAAATCCCAGAAGTTTAGGTTTCCATCAACGTCTCCAAGAACAAGGATATCCCCTTTCCAGGCAATACATGTAATGCTACCCATACTTCCCTGGAAATATTTAAGAAGCAGAACAAAATTGTATGATTAATAGATGCAAACATGGGAAAAATATTTCAACATCAGTATTTCATTTGTTTTAAATATTATTTGACACGATAAGACCAAATTCTGCTCCGTTAAAACAGAAACAAGTCTATTGAATAAAAGCATTTATCAAGTCATTCATATTTGCTTCAGCATACTTCAGAAGATATTTCCTTGTAAGAAATTCTGGCTTTAAAGCAACAGAGACCAATTCTCAGTCTCTTGTTGCAAGGAAACACCAACAGAGCCCATTAATCACAGCGGCAGCATATACTCAAGTAGGAAACAAACAAACAAAAAAATTCCTATTTGTAAGTTCCATTTATCAGAGCCTTCAAAACCAACTAAAACCAGAAAGACTGTTCTTCAGAGTAACTTTGAAAAAAAACAAACTTAAAATTCACAAAAGAGTGCTCTGGCCTACTCCAGTCCTCCTTATGACACAAGATAAAATCCACTTACAGAACATAGTCACGTTTCAATAACATCCTCGTTGTTATTCAAGCATTTTGTATAGGCTTTACTAAACTACTTAAAAACACGTCATGCAACTTATTCAGAGAGCAAGTCAGGACCTATGAAGAGTCTAACTTTAAAAACTAAAATAATCTATTTGAACAACATTTTCAATATAAAAATGATAAGAATGTCAAACCAGAATTGATACGGTTTTTGAAGCTCGAATCTTTATTTCATATTTCATACTTCGTACTACCGCATTAATGCCCACTTGCCACTACAACACATAGCCCTGATATTTTTTTCTAGCAACCATGGCTAAGAAAAAGAATTGAAGCATCAATGATATAGAAAACTGGAACTCACATCAGGAGGAATTCTTGCACTGTCTTTTACCGAGTTTCCTTCTACTGTGAGATGATAAACCTGCCCATCGGCACCTGTAAACACAAAGTGCTCTCTGGCAGAAATGTTCTGGCTCAGCTCCGATTTACTTTCAGCTTCTTGTAATAAACTTTAAAGAGAACACAATGAGAGACAAATATTTCTTTACTGAAATTCGAATTGCCAGGTAAATGTCTTGCAGAAAGGCAGCACAAAAAAATGCATATATCCTTCAAAACAATTAATCCAGAAGCAACATTTAACTCATTTATACACTCGTGGAAATGTTCAGGTAAGAGTTTTCCTTGAAGAACCAGGTAACTAATAGACTGCTGCAGCTACACTTGAGAGAAACAGGTACTTATTCAGCAGTAAATCAAAGTTCCACATCTAAAAGCTAAAGGGAGGCCAATAAAGTTGATTTGTCCAGTACGTACTCAACAATCAGTTCCAAAATAGTCTGTTCTCCAGAACAATGGCACACTGTGGAAAAACAACAACGAATGCAGAACAGCATTAAATCAGGATGAGAAATACCTGATCACAGAAGATTCGACGCTGCTAACTTCAGTATCTGATGCAACTGTCTGCCGAGCCATGGCCTCACGAGCTGCTAATTGCTTCTTCCTCAGGCTTTTTAAGTTATGAGAAGGTGACCACTCCTGGGGAAAAGTCGTCCAAGGAAAAGGGAAAAGACAAATGTTTACTCACTGAATTTACTGGGGATTTTTCTGTAAATAACAAGGGCTTCAATGAAGTTTACTTTCTATGATACCTCCCTCCATTACCCAAGGAGCAGACCAGATTTTTTACACATGTAACTCCTTTTTTCTTGCCTCTATTTAGCAGCCTGTAGATGAAACTGGAAGAGTAAAAGCACTTATCTGTATGCTAAAAATGCAGTAACATATTGCTGCAAAATTGTTCCTAAACTTTTAGACTATCTCAACATATTTCATTTAATAAACAGTAAGTAACAGATGTTATTCCTTACCAAAGCGGTCGCTGTAGGGAAGTTTTTAGACATTTCTCTTAGCAAAGTGCATGTTCTGACATCCCATATCTCCAGTGGCTTGTCTTTAAATACTACAGCCAGATATTGCCTAAAACAATTAAGAATTGACTATGTCAAAAGTAATAATACCATTTGCACTCTGGCAACCTTCAAAAACGATGAGCATTCAGAGTACACTAATTTGGCTTCAATCCCTTTCTGAATCTAGTGATTTTCTTGAGTTAGTGAGGTTGAAAACAGTGTCTGAAAAAGAGTCTTTCTTCAAAGGTAAAAGAATTAGAAATTTCTGTCAGGTGGTACTGCTCAATTACTGTGAAGAATACAAGGAAAGGAGTTCAGAGGAAGCAGCAGCACCTCTGATTTAGCCATATTCAGTGTGAGTTAATGACTGCACAAGATATCAGAAAGACATACCAAGACTGTAGGTTGAACAGATTTTTTTTCTCTACTCCAGACATGTGCCACTTCCCTAATCCAGTGATAAATGAACATAAAATCCTCTTACACTAAACCACTTGCCAGTCATGTCTTCAGACCTTTCATCTGTGGAGCTGGATGAGTAAAACACCTTCAATCTACCACTTTTCACATTTAACTTGAAAATAGAGAGGCTCTGCAGCTGTATGTACTCATCATAACCGCATTAGTCTCTCTTCAAATGAACTATCTTTTCTTGTTCTCACTTAACATTCCAGTCTCTTCATCTAAGCCCACGGCTGTTCTCAATTTTTAATGTATTAATAAGACCATTATATATGGTTGAACTCTTCCAAATTCTCTGGAGTACATACATACTTCCAAAAATACTTCTATACAAGCCAAAGAACATGAACTTTTTTCCTCCACTGTAAAGAAAGAAACTTTTAAAATTTAGAGATAATGTCTTAATAAATTCAATGTTACTTTAATTTCAGTTATACAGGAAAGTAATCTCACAGACCTCTAATGTTATTATTTTTGATATTCTGAAGACCAGAGCCTCCTGTCATAGGCCTGAACTCAAAATAAGCAGGATTTGATGGTAAGCAATTTGGTTGTTTATCAGCTAACTTCTCAAACAACTATACCTCACACCTTGTTTTCCAGTAGACAACTACTATAAAGGTGTGAAATATATACTTAGAAAAACTAATAACATGTGAAAAACCATCTCACCTTTACTGCCATCTTCAATTCTTAGGTAAGACTTAAGTTTTGGAAACAGGAATTAACTCATAACATAATCAAAGTTGACAAAACCTGTTCAGCACTTTTATTTTCCCTAATATTATCAAAATGTCTGTTCAGTGAATACAATTCTTAACTAAAATATTAACAATTGCTCGTGCAACGTGATTGGATCCTGAAGTGATAAAGCTGACCACAGTTGGACTAGATGATCTTTCGAGGTCCCTTCCAACCCTTAACATTCTGTGATTCACAGCTTTTGCACTTCGAACTAATATTCTAAAATATTTTTCTCTTGATGCTGTTGCACATTTTTCAATGTTTTCTGGACTGTTTTTTCCTGGAATTTCTATTATTTCTATTGACTCAAAGATCTTCATGCAGTACAGTAAAATTTATAAACTTCACAGGGCTAATCTACTTACTTCAAATGAGACACCTTTATCATCTCAATAGCTGGCTCGTCATTGCCTCGCTCCCCACGAAATGCAATGCTCCTGCCTGGAATGCAAAAGCAACATGGGAAGGAAACAGAAATAGTTACTAAATATAAATACAGATATAATGTTTGTAAACAGAACATCTCCAAGTAACTTGCACTATCCTTTGTCATTGTTGAAGTTTCGCTGAGTTTCAAAGGAGTAAATATAATGTAAACTTGACCGTTTCATTTAACAACTGACTCATTTCCCCAGCACAACTAAAGAAATTGATGCATCATCAGCATTTAATAAATAGAGTGTTCAAGGAGTTATTATTTCCCACTCAAAGCCAATGAGATATACTTTCAATTCCCCCAGGAAGAAATTCATGAGTTAATTGCAAGTTTTGTAAGACAAATAAACTGCTATAATCTAAGTCTTAAAATATTTCCATTACGAAGTACTACACTTAGCAGAATCATTCTCTTTCTTTCCAGCTACAGAAGAAACCTGAAGAACGTATAATTTATGCCTAAAAAACCAATTTTCACCCATCTGTACAATGTGTTGCAGAATTAAAGGGGTGATAGATGTCACTAAAAGAAATTACGATTTACGAACACCAGGGTATGTCAGCATTTCCTATGCAAGTTTCATTCTCCTTAGTTTTCAAGAAAAACTCAAATTTTCAAACTTCAGCCACTCTTGTGGCTGCTCATAGCTAAATCAGTTATTTTAAGCCAATTATATAAATAAATCTAGTTATCAATAATGCTTGTTAGAGCTCTCATGTCAGAGGCCAGGCTACAGGAAACCCTCCAGCCCTATTTTCTTCATTAGTGATCAAACACCTCAGGAATTTTATTCCTTATTATTGTTCAGGAACATAAATGATAACTTTGACAAAAGGTTCACGAAGTAAATATAAATCAGCACAGCTCTCCTAGAACTAAAATAGAAATTTGCACTAATTAGTGATGGAAGACCCAATAATCAAACAGTTAAGTAGCTATGTCTTTCTGGTAATTTTTAAAAGTGGAAAAGTAACATATTTTTAAGCAAAACTTATGTTAAGGTGGCAGGTATTCAGATTTACTTGGAAGTTGGTTGCCTCCAAAAATACTGAGCATTTCACCACTTTAATATACATATATAAATGTTCAAATACTGATTTACGAGCCGAGTGAAAAATTGAAATCCCATTTTACATGAAATTCATTTGACAAAGTACATATCTTTTCTATTTTGATTTTAAACAAATGAACAAAATACACTTAGGAGAAAAATATTGTTATATTAAAAGAGGAGCCTCTTTGTGCAGCACCCTGTAAATAAATTGAGAAAAAATGAGTCATTTGCAGAAGTTAAAAAAAATTTAACATAATTTTATGCTACATATAGCTATTCAGAATTAACCATGTGTTACAAGATTTAGGCTCTTCAATTAGAAATTAAATGGCTCCAGGTTTTCACATTCAAAAATAATTTAAAATTATTGAAGTGCTTCCTATTTTGGGCTGTCTAATATTTTTCCAAATTATACCGCCTTATATTTTGTAAATATTGAACTCGATCACAAATATATTTATCATCCATTATAAGGCTGGAATAGTGGAAAACCACACATCTGACTGTCAGTTTTGCTATCAGCTGTACCTTTAAAAAGCTTTTTAGTTTTTAATCCTTCCAATTCTTTATGAAAGTTTCCTTTTTCACTAATAAAATACCCATTTTACATTCATACACAGACTCAAAATCTGGCCACATGCCTGGCCTACCTTGAAAAAATTCTGTTGCTGGTACAAGCCACAATAAATGGTTCAACATTATTTCAGGTGCACGTGAAACAATGGGTGTAGATGGTGACAAAAGACATTTGGAAATATATGCATTTTGTAAACAAAATATACCACTAATACCCATTTTAAACCTCCTGCTGACACATATTCAGCCTTTTAGTAAGTCCAAGCCACAGACGTCCCTGTAAAGGCGGTGGAGCACCAGATGGAACACATTAGATGGCTTCTTAAGGACAGAAGAGCAGAACCAGTTACTTTATTTTGTCATGACAATAAGAACTTAGCTTTGTCACTCCCCAGCAAATCTATCAACCTCTCCTACAGATTTCTCAGGAAATACTAACCTGTTGGCAGGTCCACCAGCTGCAACTCATTCCTTACTAGTCCCAGATTGTTAGGCGTTGATGTGGCAAAGGAAATAAACCCAGTCAAGCTTATCCACTCAATTCCCCTGTCATCAGAAGAGAGTACATGGAGCCTATTAGCCAAAATATTTGAATGGGTAGAAAATAGCCTGGACTGAAGTACAATCATATTTTTTTTCAGGTATATTCTTCAATTCGAAAACAGCACAGAAGGAATTTCCTACACTTCATGGAAACGCTGTCTTTAAGCGTAAAAAGAAGCTACACATTTACAACTGTGATGTAAACATAAAGTTACCAAATGAAATTCAAGAAGAGCTTTCTTTTCAGACTACACTAGCTCTTGTTTGGTTAAACTTCAGTTAGAAACACTGGTAACTTTTCCAGCAGTCCCTCACAGATACTCAGCACTAGAGAGGACTGAAAGCACTGCTCTGATTAGATCAGTGGTTTAGCAGATAGGAAGTGCTATCAAGTAACTCAAACTTGCCAGCATAGAGAAAGAGGAAGAATATTCATAGGGATAAGCAGGGTGAGGAGACCAGATTCTTTCAGTTCGGAGAGAGGAGAATCTAAAATAATTTTAAAAACCCCAAAAAACAAAACAGAGGCTGTGAACAGATTGTAAACTCAATCACAAAAGAATTGAAAAGATGGTAGTTGTTTGTCTTTTAGAACAGATGAAGACAGCTGCAAACCAAATTGAGAAAAATTGAAAATTGATACTGTTCTCATACATGTATATACTCAAGTTCAGTTTAATATGGATAAAAGGATTTAGGTTTCCCTCAAATTCTTGAAACACAGATTACTTAAGAACTATTTCCAGGAGAATGAAGTCTTCTGTCATACCAATTGTAAAATCATGGTCTGTTTTGCAAGAACGTATGTGAAATATGAGAAAGATGAATAACAGCATTTATGGTTTACTGTCAATAAATCCAACTCATATTGTATTAAGCAGATTTTCCCTAAATGCAACGTAGATGAGTGAAAGCAGAAAGCACTCATAACATTTTGCACATTTCAATTACAGTATATTTATCTTCGGTTTTTTAGTGCAAGGTTTAAAAAAAATGAGAAGCTTTATTCTTAAGTCCTCAAGTTAAGTTAAAAGTTAAAAATTTAGGACTCAATTCTTTTCCCAGCAGAACCTATGAAAGTTCAACCAAATTAATTTCAATCAAAATGAAAGATATTCAATTATTAATTGAAATGTTACAGGAATGACTGAATAGAAATCTACAAATGCAATGAAGTGTGGCACTGTAAATCTCCAAAGGGTCAGAAATGCAAGGAGCTTCCAGAAATGGAGTAAGTACAAATTCTGGCACCTTTCTAACTTTTGTCTATTATTCTACTATGCCTTTTGGAAAAAACACAAAGTACTCGTAATGCATTGTTATTGGCAGTAGTTATCCACCATTCCTGTTCAAAGACCTGAGGTTATTTTCTATACTTCTCTCATCAGCTCAGATTGAACAGGACAAGTACTTTTTCTTTGCTGCTGGCTGGCCATCTGTAAATATCGAGAAAAATCTACAGAAACCCAAGATTCTCATAATCAAAAGGAAATCTCAGCTTAGCTAACTGTTTGCACCTGAAACAATGTAATTTTTATTATTGTCAGCCATGTACACCAAGAATCTGAAGACAGAGGTTCAAGTTTTAAGAAAGAAAACACATAATTTCCTACTGAACTAGCTCTATTTGCAAAATTTCCTAAGAAAAGACAAACACATATTTGTTTACTAGAACTAAGGGTTAAACTCAGTTGTAAACTAATTCTCAGACTGGATCCACTCTTTTAAAATATGAAATTCAGGGATTCTATACATTCAACTTGTCTCAGTTACTTCAGAGGTAAGGTTCAGTTGCTTTGATTAATGTTTCCAATGCAAACAAATTATAGAGTGTACTGAAGTGGATAAAAGCATAAATTACTTTCCTAGTTGGGAATGGATTGTTGTGACTTCATGAAGAGGCAGCTGCTACTCAAATTAATTATAAGAATTATAAGAAAAGGAGAAAGGTAAAACTGAAAATCAAACCATATCTAAAAAAATACTATTAAAATCTCAATCATATACTCTCAGTCTCAAATTTTATTATTTAAAAAAGAATTTTCCATACACTTCAAAAGGTTTTGTACGGTCTATATGTCCAGAAGTGAAATCACCAATGAGACAGGTTTTTCCTTCTTTAATAAGAGGAAGGTTAAGAAGAACTTACAATTAAGTGCTGAACATGGTACATCTGAGATAATGGTACATTCTGTAATGATACATTCTGTATTGGTGACTTCAAAATTAAATTCTGAATAGCCAGGATTTCAATGTAACACTGCTTACGCTTGTCAGGCAACACATTTAATAATGCACAGAACTAAACCTGTAGGACAGAGTGGTAGGTATTTTTCATTCCTCTTTCTCTACGTGAGGAAAGTTTTTAAGGAGGTGATGACTATTTGCAAAGCAGTTTCCCAAAAGGGAAGTCAGTTGAATTAAACTGTTAAAACTCAGATGTAAAAACAGTGATTCTCAAGTTTTGTCTGCAGGCCATACACATTGTCACAGTCAGTGAGATTTTAGTTTTAAAAATAAAAGCTGTTGCAACCTTGAACGTGTTGAGCTTCAGCTAGAAGGAATGAGAAGCACTGCTCTAGTCACGGTTATTTCTCAGTCAGCACTGAAAGGCACTGAAAACGCACGACTTTCACTGAACTAGAAGCTACATTGCAGGCTTTTTTTTTACATGCCTTGAATATATTCTCCTTTGCATTGAAGATGTATTATCATCTCCTACCTTACCACAACAGCTTAGATTGCTCCACTTAGAAGACAGAGGAGGCATCAGACTCAGTTATTTCATGGTTCTTCTAATTCCTTATAGTGGTAAAAGTTACTTACATTTCTCTCTACTCTGAAGGAAGAATGCTGACCTGCTCACAGTTCTTTGAGCCAGCATATATGCTACAGTCACTTTCTGGTCATCATCTCCTGCCCCCACTCCCACTTATGGTCCTCACTGTAGCCTGAGTACCTGAGTAAGTTTTCCTCTCTGTGTGCTCTGAAGGATTTCTGCTGCTTTTTGCCTCAGTCTCCTTATAAAAGCCAAATTAAACTCAAAGTAGTATTTACTCACATAGTTCTAAACAAACAGTGAACTACAACTACCTGAAGGGAGGTGGGTGTTGGTCTCTTCTCCCAGGAAACTAGTGATAGGACAAGAAGAAATGGGCTTAAGGTGTGCCAGGGGAGGTTTAGGTTGGATATTAGGAAAAATTATATTGCAGAGAGAATAGTGAGGCATTGGAACAGGCTGTCCAGGGAGGTGGTGGAATCACCATCTCTGGAGGTGTTCAAAAAACATCTAGATGTGGCACTTAAGGACATGGATTAGTGGTCACAGTAATACATAGTAGACAGTTGGACTTGATGATCTAAGGTTGTTTCTAACCTTACTGACTCTATGAACTAGCTAAGTAATAGTCATGGATAAAATGAATATTCAGTGTTACTCACAAGGATGAACTGTCTTAAATGGAGGACAGAAAGACAATTCTCCCTCCTCCTCATTGCAATACAGAATTGCAAAGTATAAAAAAAGTATAAATAAATAAATAAATCAGCATGTGAATACATGGAAAGAGCACTTTAATCTTCAAAAGAAGACATAATTACTAGCATCTAGACAACTTGGTGGCCATTATTTTAGCACACTTGATATGTAAAGGACAGTTCCCATTCTGAAGGCCTTAATTCTATTACATTCTTTTAAACTGCACTGAAAATTCTGCTGGCCTTCAGTTATAATTTCAGGGTATTCTCAGTTACATACTAAAATAAAGGTGTTCCCTGAAGATGTATTTTCAGATAAAACCAAAATAGAGGCATTATCCAATCTATCTGCACTTTGTGGGAATTCTTACTTTACCTCTAAAGAAAATCTGTTGCACTCCTTGAATATTAATTTAAAAAAAAAAAAAAAAAATCCCTGTACCTTATTCTACACTGCTTAAAGCATTCCCTTGAGCTTGTAAAATTATGTAGAAAATCACTCAGATCATTAAAAACAGGATTGAGAAAATTAAAACAAATATTTTAAAGACTTATCCAGATAACTTATGGCTACATAAAATTCACAATTTTGTTCTAAAAATATCACTTGTGTGAGGACAGTTGCCAGAAAGACAATGTATTCTTTAATATTACTACTAAAAATAAATATTTTATTTTCCATGCTTAAATCTTTGCTATTCATTGTCCAAAAAGTTATGCCATTGTGTACACGATGTAATCTGTTCCTTCTTAGGCTGGATACATAGGAGTCCTGTACTCCACCTTTAAAATCTTCTAACGATAAAATTATTTTAATTCAGTTAGGACTAGAAGTGTCTCAATAGCAATTTCAGCCCCAAAGGGGCAAAGTAAATAAATGCTGGCATACAAACCAGAATTATTTCAAAGGACATAATCTGTGAGTCACAGCAGTTATATAAATAAGGGACTGTAATAAAGTTTTTTGTCGTACAAAGGATTCTTTGTACCACAACGCACTATAACTGGCAGTACTTGATATGCATCCTACATCTGCAGGCACAGATACAATTCAAATATTTAGTTCAATGTCATTTTCCCTCCAATTTTGACAGTGTGTTACTGCTTATCCGTAGCAAAGGCACTGTTAGGGTAGACTGCTCAACAGGCAATTTTCTTAACCATCATTAACAACGAAGTTAAATACCCACATTGCTGGTACATGAGTTAGATGGTTTAGTATTTGTCTTCCAGAAGGATTATAGGAGGAATTAAAATTAAAATCTTACTTGACTTCACAGGAATGGATGCTTAACTCCTTGTGTAAGAGTCCGCTTGTGAGATGAAACACCAGGACAGAGCCATTACTTGTACCTATAGAGTGATTTCATAAAAATTAAAAAAAGTAATAAATTTAGACACATTTTATTCTTGTCTTCCATACTTCAGTGAAAATATAGGACTTACAGCTATTTCTCTCTTTCTTCTTCTCTTTAACACCTCTAACATATTTTATGATTTTAGAAAAGGTATTTTGATTTCTAGTGATTAAACACTGAGTATTAAACCCTTCAATGTTCTCTGCAGCTGGTAAAACCATTTGGGTCAAGGCACTTTTCTGAATCTCCTGGTAGAGCCTGTAAAAAAATCTGTCCATTATTCCTGCATTTTTAGAATATATCAAGTTGCAGAAGAAAGGAATGTTTCTTCTTGTTTTGGTTACTCAGGATAAGTAAATGCCTCGAGGAAGAGTATTAACTGTTATGCACAGATAATCCCAGGGGCCAATTATGCCTGGTAGATTTTATCAAATCATTGAAGCAATTCTGCTTTCTCATCCCTGAAATAATGACCTCTTTCAAATTCCAAATCAATAACTTAGTAGCTATTAGCTTCAATTAGATCAAATACCTTCTGAAACACTGGAAGTTACAATTTTTTTATTAGACATTGGAAAGATTTATTTGCTCTTCTTTTTTTTCTTTACACTCGTATCAACTTTACTAAATACAACAACAGATACTTAAAAAGCCATTTGGGCACCTAAAGTCTAGAATTCTGCAGATCTTGCTGTAAATGCACTTTATACCTACCTATTTGTTACCTAATCTTTAAATTCCACCTGTTTTGACAGCTATAGCTTATATAAAATCAGAAGTAATATTTTAGTAGCATCACATCATGTCATGTTAGATTGTCTACATTTTAGAGCACAACTGTTGATGGTCCTTTCAGTTCAATTTTATGAGAACTGCACATTATAGCATTTTCACTACTGAAGTGACAAGCTCTTTGTAAGCTCATGCATAACATTCACCTTCACAATACCCCACTTACCAACAGCAAGGATTGGCTCATACTGCTTAATGTTTTTTGTCGTAAGAGGTGGGCACATGCGGATAGCAAATGGAGGCAAAGGAAGTCCTGAAAGAAGTCCAGTCAGCAGAAATTTGAGGTGTACTTCTTGCAGAAAAGAACTCTTTAACTGTTCTTCTCCAGCAATTGTGCCTTGCCCTGCTGGAAAGTTAAAGCTCTTGTTAGCATTAAGTTTTAATTGATGTTATGGATAGTTATCAGACACAGGTGCTTATAAAATAAAAATTACAAAAGAACCTAATGTATAAAATAGCAATGTTTATTTAAAGATGCATTTCTTCCTATTGAACTCTGTATGATGAAATGTCTTGAAAGATTACACTTCTACTAATTTCTCCAAAATGGCTTTCTTTCCTAACGCTAAGAAGGAAAAAAAAAAAGCAAGGGAGAAAAAAAGAAAGCAACCATTTCAGTCTTCTTCCAGAACTCGAGGGTAAATTTTGTTCTATTTTTTCTCCCTTTTTTTCTTAAGGTTAGTTACAAATATTTTTGAATTATTAGATCAATTCAAAAACTTATGGAGGTGTAACTCCAAACAGTAAAAACCGAGTGCAATCACCCAGAGAAATACAGGGAATTTGCTGAGGTACAAGATGGGCACAGAAAAGATGCAATTCCACTGCTTTGTATCTTCTGCAGTCAGCTGTACCCATCTGAATGATGTAAAGTACAAAACAGCAGCAGCTACGATGTCAATGACTACAGAAAACACAGGTAAGAAAAAGCATGCCCTAAACCTCCCCTTTAAACACATAAGGTAAGTGCAAAAGAACCTCCCGCAGTGGTAAGCTGCCTGCACCAGCTAATACAAAACCACAGATAACTTGTACCAAAGGCAATTCCAAATCTTCACCTTTGTATCTCTGAGCAGCACTAGCTGCTTTCCAACCAAAATTGGTTTTAAGATGTAAAGGTACCCATCTTTACAGAATAATTCTTGATATTGAAGGGCTGGTTGCTATCTAGATTTCACAAAGATGGGATGTGTCAGAAGAATTGCCTTCATTCATTTAAGATCACTTTCAAAAACATGAAGGCGTTTGGGCTGAATTCCATTTTTCATTACCTTTTTCTTCCTCAGGGGAAATGAACTTTGAACACTGGTCCTCAACATAAAATCCTCAAAAAGATTGATCTGATAATTTAGCAAACTTCAGCAAACAGGAATTCTTATCTGTCAGAAAGACTATTTAAATTGCATAGAAAATAATTCTAATGTATGTAGTTCTTAAGTAAGCTAAGATGCACAAAGATTCAAAAATCCTAGAAGCAAATAGCAGTAATATTGGTGAAATATATTCTTACCAATCATGTTGTCTAGTGAGAGGTCTGGAAGTTTATTTTGGAATGCTCCTACAGGAATTCCACAGAACGAGACTGGGGAATACAAAGGTGATGCACTTGAACTGCTGTAAAAGAAACAAAACCAAGTTCCTAAAACAAACTGGATTGCCTGTTGACTTAAGTCCACGATTTTGTTTTTTCCCCAGGTTGTTCTTTCAGTATTCCTACCACTTACTAATAGCAGAATATTCTGAGATTATTCCCAGCATCTATTTCCATGAACAACTCTACCAGGAGATAACATACAGGAAAATGCACAAAATTCAGAGTAATTTTCACCTTCCTTACAGAGATATTTGTAAGTTACACAAAACCAGATGGATGTATCCCTTGTTCTGCAGTAAGCCCTGAATGGAGGCTTTTAAATATATTGTGTATTCATATTTAGGCCTATGTTAATGAATATAACTAAGCAACAATCATAAATATTTTGACATTTAGCAGATTCCCAAACTTGGGGAATAGGTTTTGTTAACCTACATAAATTCTTCTATAGATTCCAGATGACAAAAACCATAACTGAAGCAATGCCTTTGAAACACAATTGCCTCTGCATATCCAAAGCTACAGCAGAAACTTACAGTATTACCTATGTTTACAAACACAGATATTCATGCATCAGGTTTTTGTGCTATTTTTTTGGCAGCAACTGTGCCTGGGTTCCAGAGCAATCTCCATCTAAAAGTGACTCAATCAGCCCTTGCAGCCTTGGCAATCATAGACCTGCCCTCAGCCCAGCAAGATATGTCATAAGCAAAGACCAAAGATAACTGACTGCACCTAACTGTATGAAAAAATGCAGTTTAAGGCATGTAAAAAGCCTTTTTCTTTAAAAATCTCAATTAAAATTTGAAGTCAAAATCCATTAAAGACTATCAAATCCAGCAGGATCAAGAGATAATGGAGGAAGAGTCCTTCAAAATCCATTAAAGACTCTGTGCTACCTCGAAAAACTCTTTATTTTTCAGTACAATCCAATCATATCCAGAATCCTCTAGGCTCAGTCATTCTTATATTATTATTACATTTTTCCTGGTTATATAATCATGACAAAGATCAGTGTTTTACAAACAAATCTAAGAAAACAAGTAAAACCCAGTAAGATAGGGATCCTAAACAGCTCTATTGGATATGATTCACAAAGAATCATCTAATGGTATTTTTGAGATGAATAAGAGCATTAAATCACTGATAAGCAACAAAATAATTTATGTTGAAAATATGGTACTATTGACATTTGAAAGTTTACTAAGAATTCTGTATTTCTTTTATGGCAGGAAGTTATTTATTTTATTCAACAGTATTTTAAATGTTTATTGCAGCAGAATGACCTTAATACACTGAATGTTCAAAGACCTATAGTATTTCATACAATATTTTTAGAGCCTTCTCAAAATCTAAAACTCTAATGGCTTTGTATATAAAACATATTGTTTATACCACTGTATTCCAGCCACCTGCTGTTCAGCCTCATATTGCTATCTGTCCAATTCATACAAATCTAGCAGAAAAGCTTTCCCTTACTAAAATGTTGTCCTTTCCTGACTTATTTTGAAATCTTTTCATGTAACTGAGAGAGAGATCCACTCCACAGGAAAATTAGTCTGAAGAAAGGCACATGAGAAGAAAATGTTCCCCAAAATAATGTGAATATTCATTCTATCTTTTGTTTCCTTATTCCAACCACTTAGTATGGAATTATTTTTTAAAGAAAGAAGAAGAAATGCAGTTCCCTCACTTTCCCAAAACAAGGGAACTAATCTATTTGGAGGATATATTTTGCTCCTCTTCTTCTCATTCACACACATGTATAGCACTTGTCACACAACCATACATACAAGGACATCACTGGTGCTTTTAGAATACAATTAAATGCTTCATGCCACTTGTAAATGTAAAAGATGGAAGTTTTGATAAGAAAAATAAATCCCATTACCTGTTACGCACATTTCTGCCAGAAATACTGGATTTTAATTCCCAGATCATTACTCTGCCATCACTGACTATGAGAGCTGCAGAATTCTCATTCACTGGGCAACACACCATACTGAAGGGTCGAACTGTTTTTGTTACCCTGATTGCATCACACTGACTTCTTAAATCATAAATCAGCTCCTGAACTGGGTCTGGATCTGTAACATGAATGTCCCACAGAGGACAAACAATTAAGAGTGGAAAACAAATGATGTGGTCAATCAACAGAGGTAAACTTACAGCATGACTGAGTTCTTCAGTTGAAATCTACATGCTTCCTGTGTGACAATTAGGAAAAACCATCAAAAACTATATAACTGTTGAACCTTCTGTACACAACACAGCTCTGAGTTCTCCAAAATGTAACTTCGTCTTTAAAATATCTTATTCCACAGGAATCTTGCAAAATGTAAAAATATCTGGGCAGAAAGTGCATCTGCTCTCCACAATCCAAAACTCATGTGGCTTACCAGTCAACCTGGAAGCAAGTAATGTAGCTCACTAGAAATTACCAAACTGCCAAAACCAAAACAAAATCTAACAAAAAAGAATTGCTTATTTAGACTTACAGAACTGTTTTCCCTGCTTTTTTCCAGTCTCCTCCACTGTATTTAAAAGGCCATTCTTAATAACATTTCATAAAAGAGACAAAGATTTAAACGTTAATCTAAATTTAAGCTTGTCTTAGTTCTAAAATCAATACTTCCAATTGACTAAATTACTTCTAAAACATCTGTTTGCCTGCAAAATATTTTATTCTTAAAGACAAAAAGAACACACTAAACATATTTTATCTAAAACATTCTTGCATATGTGACTTTTAAGCCACTTAATTGAAGTATTATTTGGTGATAAAAGAATTTTTCAGGCTATTAATATATCTTATTTTTCACTAAATATCAGAAAAATCAAAAACAATTTTGGGAAAACGCAGTATTAATTTAAATTTCATGTATAAGAGAAAAAAACACTAGAAGGGCTGTAATTCACCATTCTGCATAAGGTATGATGGGTAATATTGGTGTTAAAAGTATTAAGGAAAATGCCTCAAACTTCTCTGGACATTTTTGACACAGAACTTACCTGGCTCTTCATTTGGACTTCCAGTTATACTGCAGTTAGATCTGCGAACTCTTAAAGTTATACAACCATTTTCATGTAGGCAAAATAACCCATCTCGCTGAAAACAAGGAATCACCTAGGTAAAAAGATACTGCATTATCTTGTGCTATCAAAATGTTATCCTTTGCAAATGAACATGCAATTTCTGATGTGTTAATGGTAACATTTTTATTGACTTGCTTATACAACACCTCAGTGAATTTCTTTAGCTACAGTAGTTGTGACTAAGGAGGTCAATTAGAATAATTCATTGCAATTTTTTGTTTGAATGGCTTGTAGGTGTGAGGTGATTTTTCTTAAACATTGTTGCAGTCACAGATACTCTTTTCAGCTACCACTTTTTTGAAAAATATTTTCTTTCTTTGCTGTCAGAATTCATGATTCCAAGAGAATAAAGATGCTTTAGTGAGGCCTTGGACTAGACTCAGCTGTCTAATTCAGATCATGTGATCAGAGAACTAGTAAGAACTTGTATAAAAGCAGTTTAACCATCAGAGAGCAGAATGTCCTTTTTCCACAGCACTGTTTTCATACTGGTAACTTTTGTAACACCGCAAAATGAAGGGGGTTTGATGCAGACTTCAGAAAATTAAACTAAACAATGCTTGGTTACGAGGACACTTTTTTCCCCCCTGATGAGTTATCTTCTTTTCATCATCTAGAACTAATCAGAGCACAACTATGAGTGGATCACGAACTTACAGATGACCTTAATAAACTATTGCAAGAGACACCAACCAAATTGCCCTTACCTGTATGAAAGGCACACCCGTTCTTTCAATTGCAATCACACCTACTGTCTGGTTCACTTCCAAGTCAAGAATCAAAATTTCTCTGGGATACAATAACAGCATGTAGTTTCTTTTGGAAGGCAAAAATGACAGCTGAAGACAGTCGTTGAGTGTTACAGATTCAGCACTGTACAACATCAGAGAGAAACTTTAATCAAGTTGTGTCGACAAATACTGCAAGTTTAAAATACAATTAACAGCATAAACTTTCCTGCAGCCACATGTTTTCAAGTATCCCCTATTGTGATCACTAGGCAACTGCAGATTTCTATTTAATTGCTACAGCAGTGCAAAACATCACTGACCTTCAAAAGACACACACTCTGTTGACTTTTGACTAAATAAGATTATAGTTATTTTCAAAATAGTATGTGATTTAAATGGAACAAGTGTAACTCTTGCACATCTGAAATACAAAGCAATTCAATTCTGAATGGTGCACTAGCTGCCGTGACATTTACTGGTATTCATGGGAAATTACCCTTAACCATATTGCTTACTTCAATTTTTATATTATTATGCACATTGCTTTATTTTGAAATGAACAGAACTAGCCTATCAAGAATATCAGTCTTCAAACTCAAAGAAAGTAGCAAAGAGCAGAAACGTTCATCATTTTGCTGACTGTTAACAGGAGATTGGCTGCAAGGTAAAGAGGTTCATTAGCTGCACACCATCCAGTGAACTGTATTTAAGTCACATTGAAGAAAATAATCTTCACACTCTGCTCAGTTTTGAAAGCCTCTGAACTCATTTATTATATCAATCCTTTTGAGGCATTCTGTTTGTTTTTAATCTCCTCATTCCAGCACACACTAACCCTCCCTTGCATATGTCTTGCATCTCATTCCTTGCTTCAGGAGCATGAGTCCCCTTTGCAATCACTTTCCTGACAATCTCCTGCTCCTCTTCCCTCCAAGTTTCCCTAAACTCATATAAAACCAGATATATCATTATTGCTACAATTTTCCTTTCCTTTTTCCCATTCTAGCCCTTTCAAGTGATCTGGATGGAAAATGAAAGAGAAAAGAGAGGATTGATCATACCTTTTGCAATATTCATACACAATTTAAAATGCAATCAGGAGAATGCAGAAAAATGGTATCTTTGTTGACTTGCTATTACTGCAGAGCACACATTAGGTTGCAGCAGCATATGTACTGTCTCAGTGTTTGCAAATCAGGTATTCTGTCCAATGCAGCACAAGCCAGGCATCATAGAACACAAAATTACAAGCTCACACCCATTAACTTCATATAAAAAAATCACAATTTCTTAAATGATTACCAGAGGAGGCACCAACTCTTCTCCCCAGTATGCAAGTCAAACACCTTATTAAAATAGAGTATCAAATTGCTATCTGCACTAAATTTTGGTGTCGACTGCTAACTGAAAACACAGTGATTATTTTGTTCTCACATTAACAAGAGGTTTAAGAAATACTATTATTACTCAAATAGAACTACAAAAGAAAAACAAAACAAACAATTACACCACACAAGTCCTAGAGAACTTCTGACAAAAACTAATTCTCAAAATGCAACTTCAGTTTTAAAAGGTTATAAAGTACATAAATAGGTATGTGTAAATTTTAATTTTATATGCTATCCACTTAAAAAACATCCCCTACTGCAGTATCATGTACATCAGAATGACAACTCTTCTCAGGTATCAGTACTTTCGTAACTCTTATTCTCTATGTCCCTTCTCATTCCACAATTGATATTGATTACATTAGCCTGTTTAGTTTTTTTACTCCCCCCTAAGAGCTTACACCTAAATGAGAATCTGTTAGCGAAGGGAGAACACTATGTCATTAACTTACATAAAACATGCTGGGATGATATGGCTGTTTTTATGGACAGAACTGGCTGAATGACTGTTGATGTTATATTCTTAAATAATGTCCTCATACAGGACATCCATCTGCCTGCCTACCACAATGAATTTTCTTTTTTTAAACTAATTACCTTATAGGCTTTAACCTAATTATATCTGTAAGATATATAAGTACACAAAACAATATCTAAGAAGAAATATTTGCAACCTACCTTGGTTTTTCATTACTGATTAAGATTTTTACTTTATCAAGGGCCTTTTTGGCCCCCGTAGCAGCAGCCAGCTTGTTGTGAGATGGACTGGAATGGGGACTAGAGATGTAAACTTTTTTCCCTGAGCTGGCAGGAGCTTTGGAAGGAGAGAAGTCAGAGACGAACACTATTCCTTCACTGGTGAGCACTGTACCAAGAAAAACAATTTTTATTATAGTAAAATACAATCTGCAATTTTATTGTGGCATTGCATTTTAATGAAATGTTGGTGGGGAGAAATGGTAGTAACTTTAATAACACTGTACTGTGTAGAAAACTCATAATTCTAGACAACTGGCACCTTCTACTGAAAGAGCAGCAGATGGTCCAATATAATTAATATCCACAAAACTCAATTTCTCAAAATTAAGTCTATACTAAAAAAACATACTGCGGGGATTAGTGGTAGAAAACTTTTGGTTGTTCAGAAGAGTTATTCTCTCTCATCAACTATTTTTCTTTAAGCTTTACCATGCAAATGGAAGGCAAGATTGCCCACATTGGCCATATCACCATTTTCTGTTCTCCTGCAGAGCGTGGCTCAAAGAATCATTAACTCACATTATTTATGCTGTAGCATAAAGCTTCTGGTAAGCTGCATCTAAGATTTTACTACATGTTTATAGAAGGTTGAATGGTATGGCAGATAAGCAATACAACTACATGCCTCAAAAAGTGCCCTGTCTCATTACAGATTGGGAGTGATGAACCTGAATTAAAGAATAAAATGATAATTCAGTTCTCTTAGTTTCCTCCTTCTAAAATACGAACAAATCTGCATACACCTCCCTTAACATTTGAACTGCTTCTGAAACTGATGCTTACACTGTATTCCTTTAAAAACAAAAAAGCAAACAAACAAAACCTTTCTGTCAAAAATGACATTTATTCCTGGTCTATTTTTGGTCACTGGATTCTCCCTCAGCATCCATCCTTCTGTAGCTTTTGATGTCAGTTTAAAAGGGCTCTCTACACGTGGCTTCTTCTAGCTTCAGATCTCTAACTTCTCTATTCATGCCTACTTCTCTCCTTCCCTCGGACAATGGCATTTTATTTTAGAAGACTCCACAACGGCCAAAGACTCCCTTATCTTTGTTTTGAGACTTCCTGGCATTTATGACCTCATTGTCTCTAATCCATTACTTTTAATCTCATTAGTAACATTCTAGCTTAACATTCTTCCCGGTCACATATATTCAGGTTATGCTATTTTATACATACAAACTTACAAGCCAAGTGTGATGGATCAAAGGGGTCAAATGAAAAAGACAGGATATTTTCAGCATAACTTTTCTTCCACAGTTTGGTGCCCGTGTCTGCATTCCACAGTACAATATAGTTGGGAGGATGAACTGCAAGCAGTAAATCTCGAGAAGCATCTTGATTCCACAGCCACTGCATGTCTGTCAAAAGGAAGAGTGAAATTAATTTTCAAAAATAGTTTGTTCTATTTCAAAACTGCCCTTATACTACACCTCTTTAAAGGAATGAATAACAACTCGTTATTAACACGATGCTTCTGTTTCACAGTTCTAAAAAAATAAGTTCCTTTTATGGCCTGAATTTGTTTTTAACAAGCATCAATAAACTGGGTTACACATGTCTACAGACATGCCCACCACGCACACCCTATCTGAAGAAGTCAAATCACTGGCTGAAGCCAGTGAATTCCTACCTGAAACAACATACTGTATTGTACAGAACCACTATAGAGTCCCAATGAAAGGAACCACACACCATCCCAATTAACATTTGGGATGGTATCAGAATGGGACCTGGTAGCAAATCTCTTCACCGCTTCAAATATGTTTTAAATGGAGAGTCTTAAGTTGAAGAGTAAAATGAGACTGAAACACACAACCAAGAACACAAGATCAAGTTTTACAATAGTAGGAGAGTATTACCGGCTGCTACAAGCTGCTCCAATTAAAGCAACAGTGATAATATTGAGTGTGTGATGTGACAAGGAATGAAGTCTCAATCTTTTGATTCCCTTTTCTGAGTTCTAACCACTACCTTGACTTGATCATTGATAAAGCTACCTAATAAAAGGGAGCATTTGATGGATGACAGTTTACTAATAGATGAGCACAAAAAGCCGCATGGAAAAAGACACTCGTTCAAAAGCCTTAACTTCCAGCAATGTAACACTATCGATGGCATTAACATTCAGGTGCAATGTCAGCTGCACTGCATCATCAATGCAAAAGCAGGAAGAAATACTTGACACTGTAAATATTATTATTTCAATTAATCCTGTTAATAAAAATAGATTGTAACTTTGTGTCAGAAGATCTTGGAAATCATTACCATCATGAATTCAATCTCACGGCCTCTCTCTGGGAGACAGCAAGTCTTAATGTTCATGCAGAAAGTGAGTGAAGGTGAATAATCCCAAAAATAAAATTCAATGGCCAAACTGACTGTAGTTTGCAAAACCTTGGTGATGGATTTCTAATGATGCTCCATAAAGTAACTTTCATACACCATAATTACCTTGAATCGGTTTTGTATGTTCCTGTATTTCACAGCGAGCTGTTCCTGTGGCCACATCCCACACAATTATTTTTCCAGTAACATCAGCAGAAGCTAAACGTAAAGAATATGGAGAGCCAATATTGTGATGGTAATTTTCTTTAGCCCATTTAACCTGAAGGTACAGATGAAAATTGGTCAAAGGAGGCAATCGCAAGACACCGTATTTCATATTTTTCAGGTGGATATAGAAATAATAACTCAATAAAAAAAGCACTGTAATAGTTAACATTAATAGCATACGTGTAGGCATACCTTTAAGCTATCACCAGTTGTGTAAATTTAAGGTATGTTGCAACTGTGCTGCATGACTTCATGGTTGATATTTTCAATCTACATAAATCAACAATCCTTGTTCCTGAATGTAACTACAACAATCCATAAATATAAGCTATGCATATAAAAATTTTACTCCAGTATTTAGAAGAAACTAAATGGCAATGTTTAAGGTTCTGTGGGCATCTACAAAGCTATAATCACTGATTTCCAAACAACAGAAAGATGAAAATTTACCATCCAATTTTTCTATGCCTCCTAAAACACGTCTTTTTTACTAATCTGTCAAATAAAAGTGAATTGTGGTATTAGGGAGGAAAGAAGTTAGTCTTTCATCTATATGTTGTCTCATGTCAAGCTATTACTGACATTTCCTACAATGTTCATACTTTCCAGCACGTTGCTGCCACTGATTTCCACACACCACTTTCTGATTTGGGATTTCAAGCTGCACAGGCTTGCAAGTTGGCAATACATATGAAAACTATGTCTTGAAATTTGAAACATTCTGTCTACAAGTCTCTGGAGGTTATAGAGAGGTAACACTGACTCCTTCCTTATCTATTCCATATGGACTTGTTTTGCAATCTGCTTTGAAGGTGAACTTCTGCCCCTAAGAGAGACTGGAGATACTAACGAGGTAAAGAAATCTTAGGCTAAGCTAATGGGAATGCACCCATTACAAAAATGAGGCTGTAGTTAGCTAGCTCTGTCCTGTCAGAGTACCTGACAGACAAAAGGTGAACCTGAATGCAACACTTTTTGCAGATTTTGAAAGAAAGACACTAAAAAAGCAGAAATAGAATTATCATCAGGCACCACTAACTTTGCAACAGGAATTAGATTTACAATAGCATTTACAGGACTGTAGCCACCTTCGTGCTACCCATCTCACAGGTGCAACCAGGATGCATCTCAGAAGCCTAGCTAAATAAATTAAACATTACACGTGCACAGCAATCAATCTTCAAAGAGCACTACCTATAAATCCAAAGTTTCTATCAGAATAACACAGAATTCTTGGCAGACTCTCCTCTACCTGCAAATTTCAGTGTTGCAATTCCTGCTTCCCTGCTCTTCAAAAAAATATTACCCATGAGGACATCTGCACAAAGTTATGTAGTTATTAAAAAGAGTAATGCTAGAAACCTGCAAAGCTGTTAATTCCTCAGTTAAATATGTACTTCAAAGCAAATTCCAAGTCTGGAAAGCATCATTGCTCAAGGGAGAAGCTGGCACGCAGTTCTGAACAACAAAACAGGGATCTTTAATGTGATCAGTCCCAACCAGAGCTCAATCAGCTCTCTAGCACCATAAGCACTTTTCTCATTGTAGTCACACTGCTCCAATCAAGTCCCCACACAAGACCTGATCCCTCTGCTAAAAGGGGGTCACTGGTCAATGTCTCTCTACCTTGTCTTCAAAATATAATAGAAACAGGAAAATACAACAAAAACTGGTCAGAAAAACAGAAACCAGAGGTAAAGGTTTCTTAATTTTCTCAATCTATTTTACCTGATTTAAAGAACCTTATTATCACCATTTATTAACATATTAGAACAGACCCAAATGAAATTTCAATTCTCAAACAAAATATACTTCCTGTATTTACATTTTCTTCTGTAAAAGTACCCTTTCAAGTACTCATTGTAAAGGTATCAAAAAAATAATCCCATCTATAACCCACTCCAAAGTTATCAGTATCCCAAGAACATACAGACATGCAGACAGCTATATGGATCCATCTTCACTGAAATCATTACCTATTCCAGACACAGTTACAACAGCCAAAGGCCAGCAAGTATTTAAAGAAAAATAGTTAAATGGACCGAGAAGGAGTTCAAAACAAGCTCTTTTCTCTTTGCTTTCTTATTGCAGATAGTGGTGTGTTTTGCAATTTTTCAAATCTGAAGCATGGGATCTGGAGGGAGGAGATCCCCTGTAGAGTGAGTCTGCTGGTGTGAACCACTACGACAAAGAGTTTAAGTCAGACACACACAGCAGACTTCTTACAGATCCCCTCCAGCTTATTCACGCTCTTAGCGTTACTCAACAAACAAACAAAAGTCAGTCAGAAATTGAAGAAATTGTCTTACAAATGCACGTAAAAGCATCTGCAACGATCATGGCCTCAGAATAATTTCTCACTTAATGTCTACGTTTTAGAACAGAGTTGCTCTTTATTCTTCCTCCTCATAAATAAGTCATGTTCTAACAGTCTACGTCTGTTAATAAATCACCAGACAGTGGTTTTGAAAAAATTATCTTATAAATTAAATAAAAACTATTTGGACTTCAGCATTTGGTTACCTATTGAAAAAATGTTACTTTTCAAAGCTGGCGAATGTTACAGAAGCACATTAAAAATGCTTTCACTACATGGAACAAAATCTAATTTTGCTACCAGTTATTATCTTAGCTAAGAGGAAATTTTAAAGCAGAGTCATCATTACAGCTGCTATTTCCATACCACTTACATTTCCTATTTTTTTACAGAATTAAAGACATGGGAATGGATTTGTTCCTTTTAAAGCATAGCCTGAGGACAGCTGAGGCTCAGGGTACCCTTACCCAAACAAGTTGCAAAAGGAAAGCAAAGGTATTGATTCACAGAGAACCACTTACTTCGTGGTTGCTGAAGTGTACACACTTTTGCTGAGATGACTGAGAAATAACCTCTCCTTACTTAAAGTCAGGTAAATTGCCTCATGTCTGACACCGAGATTATTCATATCAGTGGCACAAGCTCTAAGCTGACAGCAACATTTGGGCAACCCTGACAATCCTCAAAATTCAACGAAAGATTTAGACAAGCATACAAACGTGCTCGAAGAAATCAGTGTTCAGTCATTTGTGACATTTTAGCATTATTTTTAAACACATCACAGCACACAAGTCTGTGTACAACAACATAAAGTATCTGTCTGGTTTGAAAACTAACCCATCTACCTTCCTCCTGCCAGTGAGTTTCAAAATTCTCTCTAATCAAATAAATCTAACTCCTAAACTTTACAACTGTTTTTAAAAGCTACGATGTCATTATCTATAAGCTCTTACTCAAGATCTTCTATGGATCTGTATCAGCTTTGACCTACCCAATATTTTCACTGAAGATTTGAATAGTTTATTTATTATTAGTAAAAAGTGCACTCAATTGTACTCTATAGCACAGAAATATTATACTATATAAGGATACATAAACACCACCAGCTGTGTAACTACTGAATATACTGGCATTTCGAAACCACTCATCAAAAAACTGAAGCTCTTTAGCATGCAGAAAGACATCAATAGAACATGAAACTTCAGAAGTCAGTGAATTATCAAACCAAAGACAAGAAAATACTGTTTAATTTTAAAATAGCACACTGGTCTATGGATGACAATCTATTTAAAGAAAATTACACATGTGAAAAAAATAGTGTGCAATTTCCAGAAGGCATATTCAAACTTTTACTACAAAAAACCCCCACCAAAATCCCCCTCTCCAAAAATCTGGTTTACATCATAAATTACTGACTGCCTTCTAATACAGCATTTGGGCTAAGGACCATCAAACATTACATCTGCCAGCCACACATTCCTCTAAACCCTGACTGTATCTGTCATTCTCCACAGTCAAAGGAATGATGTATCAAAGAAATGATGCAGTATCAAAGAAATAAATGGTGTTCCACACCTGACCCAAAGTCAAATGCTCTGCAATTTCAAGTCAAGGACTTTCAAAGGAAAGTACAGGGACACTACACTTAAGCTTAAATTGTAGCCACTTTTTACTGCTAAAATAAATGTTCAGCTTTCTCTGCTATTGTTCAATTTTTTATAGGTAAGAACAGAGCTAAAAACTTAAAAGTAACTTTCTAGTCGAATGTTGCACTGGTTACCACCACAATGGGAAAGATCAGCAAGGGCATCAAGAAAGGAATTCATCTGATATTCTGTAATGTTCATTTAAAATAAAGGAGGTATAGGATATAGAGAAATTTCAGCATGTATGGTTTGATTTAGCTGTAAAAGGGATCATGTAAAACACAGGTATTTTACAATGGATTTCATGTGAAAATTAAGCACAATATATTGGCAAGTATTTACAATGATTTAGAAGAATAATATATAGACCAGAATCAAGTAATATATCTTAAAACATGTGCATCTCACCTTGACAACACTAGCTTTGTGTCTTTCCAAAACCTGTAAAGTCTGAGCGGTATTGGCATCAACTACCAGCACAAGTGAATGACATCCATATGCAATCAAACCTTGCCAGCCCCTAGAAAAGCACATATCATCATCAGGCAGGCAAAAAACAAGAACAAAAAACACTTCACATCAAGAACAAGGGGTTCTGTTGCTACTGGACTCTAACATCAAACAGTATATGCGATTTAATCACATAAAACTCAAAAGCATTGTAAAGTGCCATTACTGCACTGTCTGCTGAACCATTTGCTGATGGGACCCGTAAGCCACCACAAAGCATCTCTTGGTGTCCATCTGTAAAAATCCTCTTCTGTAAAGGTAAGATAGCACATAGAAATTAATGAGGCGCTTTCCCAAACTTGATATATAAGCACACAGGTAAGCAGTATATTTGCAATTACATAATTAACTGCATCTTTTTTTTCTTTTTTTTTTTTTCCTTTGGTGCATATAAACAATTACAGTAATAGTGGAAATCTGCTGATGCTTGTCTGACTTCAGGAGAGGTTCATATGACCACTGATGACTATTATAAAGCCATGGTGAACACCAAGTCAGAACAGTTAAAGAAGAAAAAGAAAGTTTCAAACTAAGAACTTCAGAGTACTTAAACGTTAACTGCTTTGCAAGCTGACAAGCCTAAAGGTCAGTTTAAAAAAAATACTTGGTCCAGCTCATTCATTTTCTCTCCATAGAATTCAGCAGTATTAGGGTAATACTTCACAGAGCAGCTGGGTGAACTCATTGTTCAGACAAAGACATTGAGGTGCAGGAGCGTGTCCAAAGGGCAATGAAGCTGGTGGAGGGTCAAGAGCACAAGTCTTACACAGAGCAGCTGATGGACCTGGGATTGTTTAGCCTGGAGAAAAAAGGAGGCTCAGGGGAGACCTTCTCACTCTCCACAACTCCCTGAAAGGAGGCTGGAGGCAGGTGGGCTCTCTCCCAAATAACAAGTGATAGGACAAGAGGAAATGGCCTCAAATTGCACCAAGGGAGGTTTAGGTTGGATATTAAGAAAAATTTCCTCACTGAAAGGGTTGTCAAGCCCTGGCCCAGGCTGCCCAGGGCAGTGGTGGAGTCACCATCCCTGGAGGGATTGAACAGATGTGGTGCTGAGGGACATGGCTGAGTGGTGACCTGGCAGTGCTGGGTTAACGGTTGGACTGGATGATCTCAAAGGTCTCTTCAACCAAAACGGTTCTATGCTCATCTATGGCCATGGCTTTGTTCTTGCTTGAGAGCAGCAACTCCACAGCAGCTTCCTGCCTAAGCTCTCCCAGCCCCTCTAGTGAGGAACTGGGAGAAGAGGAGGATTTCAGCTGGTTGCCCAGTGCCTCGCAGAAGAGGGCTTGCCCTGGACACAACAGCACCGCACGTCCCCTGCCAGTAACAAAAAACAACCCGAGTATTTGAGGCAGGACACGATTCCCTCGCAGGAGGACACGGCCGGGGCTCCACAGGCACCGCTACCCCCGGCAGCTCCCGGCGCTCGGCACCCGGCCGTGTGAGGGTACGAAAGCCCCGGTTCAAAGCGAGGAGGCAGACCCGGGCCAGGAAAGGGAGAGCGAAGCCCAACCCCCGGCTGAGGCGAAGGAGACTGAGGGCGGCCCAGGGGACAATGCGGGGAGAGCCCCGGGACACCCCAAGCCTCCCCTCTCCTCTCCCCGAGCCCGTCCGCCCGCGGCCCGGCCACTCACCAGTCCGCCGCCCCCTTGTTGGGCGCGCTGAGGGCTCCGGTCAGGGTCCGCGCCGGCAGCTTGATGTTCACCGTGAAGCGCTGCATGGCGATGCCGGGGAGCTCCGGGCCCGGCGGGACGGCCCCTGCCCGGGCAGCCGGTGGCTGAACGCTCCGCGGCCCTGCCCACCCAGCGCCTCCGCGCAGGAAGCGCCGGCTATGGCCGTGCCGCCGGTCCGGGCTGCCGGGGTCCGCCGGGGCCCCGCTGCTCGGGAACGGCAGTTCCGGGGCCAGCCACGCCCGCCGCTGCTCGGAGGGCCTGCGCTAGGCCACGGCGGCCGCTCCACCCCGAGCCGAGTCGAGCCGAGCCGGGCCGGGCCGAGCCCGAAGTGCGGCGGCTGCGCTCTGCCTGCCGATTCCGGCACCGGCGCGGGGTGCCTGGTTTGCTGCCCGCCCCGCGGTGCCTCCGGGGTGCCCGTTCGTAGAGCCATAGCCTGGCTCGGGCCGGAACGCAGTGTTTTACAGATACTTGGGGCTACTGGGTGTTTATGTGACATTTTTAAGTTCCCCGTGTCTTTTGAGGAGGACAGTAAAGCTTCCATTTGTGGCAGAAGATAAGGACGTGTGGTTTCAGAGCTTGTGCTTGTTCT